>AXNI01016556.1:0-18433 GCA_000498555.1 Heterococcus sp. DN1 | reverse complement strand
TGCTGCTGCTGCTGCTGCTCGCCACATTTGCTGCAGCATGTTGTCAGGTCATGGCGTTCATGCCGCAGCCGGCGGCGCACAGCTCTCGCCCTCTTTTCAAGCTTCATGTAAGTGCAAGTTGGCTCTCGGATATGCACACATTTCGCAGAGCTGACAACCATTATTGCATACATTTATTGCATACATTGTCTGTTGCACGACCACAGTCTGCAAAGGCTGAGGCCAATCAGGCAGTAGCAGAAGTGCTGAGTGATGCACTGCCATTCATCATGGACCACACTGGTGAGACAATCGTCATCAAGTATGGAGGTCATGCGATGGAAGATGCTACAGCCTCATTACAGTTTGCCAAGGACATTGTGCTGCTAAAGAGCTGTGGCGTTAACCCTGTAATCGTGCACGGTGGTGGCCCACAGGTATACTGTTAGCGACTTCCTACAAGCACCGGCTGTACCTTGAACAGCTCTTGTATATTACTTAGATATAAGCTTGTATTGACTTTGTGGTACCAATCTGAAACTCTGAAGCTTCTGAGCTTGTGCACTCACTTGCGGAGGGCAATCATTTGTGTTTTGCATACGCACAAACCATGCTAGCAATCACACCCAGCCCACTCACACAAGAAACCCTTATGCATGCATATCTCAAACTGTCGCAAACAAACAAACACAGATTGCTGCGATGCTTGCACGGCTAGACATAGAGACCTCCTTTGTAGAGGGCCTGCGTGTGACAGATTCAGACACTGTTGATGTAGCAGAGATGGTGTTGTGTGGCAAGATCAACAAAGGCATTGCTAGCAGCATCAAGCAAGCCGGTGGGCGTGCTGTGGGGCTCAGCGGCAAGGATGATAACCTTATACTAGCAGAAAAGTTGCAGAAAGTTATCACGGACCCGGGTACAGGCCAGAGCAAGATGCTAGATCTTGGCTATGTAGGGGAGATCAAGAAAGTGAACACTAAGGTGATTAGCGACCTGGTTGCAGCGGGCATTATACCAGTGATTGCACCAATTGGTGTAGATGAGAGGGGCCAGACATACAACTGCAATGCTGACACTGCTGCTGGAGCTATCGCTGCTGCACTGAAAGCCAACAGACTGCTGCTACTGACTGATGTCAAGGGCGTGCTCAACAAGGAGGGTGTACTACTAGAGGCAAGTCACCTTTGTGTGTATATTGTATAATACTTCTATATATATTAACAAGATCTTGCAACGTAGATGATTACCTGTGCTGATGCCATAACTTGTAAAGTAGTGCAATTATGCGATCAGGTGTCGACAATGCATTATAATGCAGTTGTAATAGCACTCATTACTCGTCGTCGCAGTAACATTGCACACAACACATACGCCCTCAACTTAAGACACTTTGTACGCAAGAGTGGCACCGACAGTACAAAACGCAGCTGTAACTTAGCATAACTGTTAAAATGTTTGTTGTGCTGTCCTTATACACACTTATCTAACTGCAGGACTTGACAATTTCACAAGTGTCAGATCTGATGAGAGATGGTACTATCACAGGTGGCATGATACCTAAGCTAAACACTGCTGTTAATGCTGTAAAAGCTGGTGTTGGCGCTGCTATTATACTTGACGGTAGAGTCAGGCATGCACTGCTCCTAGAGCTATACACTAGCGAAGGTGCCGGTACACTCATCAAGAATAATGAATAGAAATGCTGCTACTGCTACTACTACAGATAGTGTAGCTGTGGTACTGTGTGCAATGTAGCAGTACAGCAAGCTAGTTTTGAGGAGGTGTGTATGTGTGTTTTGATGTGGTAAAGCAATGTGTTTCACAGCGTTCGTGGAATCTGGTGGTTCACTGCAAGTGCAGTTGCCAATATCATAGCAAACATTGACTGTTGTATCAATCTGATTGCTAAATTACGCAACAGTTCGTCAGCATCTGCATTCTGTTGTCTTTGCGTTTCAGCAACATTTCATAGCACGCTTGCTGTTGCCTATACGAATACATTCTGCATGGCATAGTTTATACTATGCAACAGCAACTCGTAGAGACAAACAGAAAGTTTGCGTTTGCGTTCATAAAAGCACTCGTATGAATTGAAAAAATATGCCATACTGCATTTAAAGCTTGCTTCTTCTTGAATGACAGCAATAGTCACCGCGTTTCCACTGTATCAGCACATACACATGCTGACTGCGTGTGTGCATCTCATGTACCAAGCGATACCTCAGCAAGCTTCTAGAGTTGCCTGCCAGTACTGTTCATCAATGACGAACTCTGCGTCAAATGTTACAGCGATTAAAGCTGTAGCAGCGCCTGCCACTTCTATGCTACGTACAGCTTGTAGCGTTCTTGCTGTTCTCGATTAAGATTTCAGCTCACTATGTCATTCAGTCTTATGCCTTTCATTTCTTTCTACATCTATCAACCAATGTGATCAAGCTTTACTCTACGTCGCGTTCTGCGAGGCTTGCTGCTACTGCTTTCATCAGTTGGCAATGCAGCTGATAGATCATTCACAAGCTGACCATTCTCAAACACCCAGCTACGTCCTGCTTCTTGTTTGTTTGGACTAACAGACCTTCTAGGACTGACAGATCGTCCAGGACTGACAGACTGCTGCTGCTGTTGTGCAGCTTCTGTTACTGCATGTGACGTTTCGTTATCGCTGCTGTTAGTGGATTCTGAGAGAGCATTCGTAAACGCAGCTTCACTTTCGCTGCCCACTGGCGATATAGCTGCTGCTGCTGCCGCTGCTGCAACTACTGTTGTTGCTACAGTCACAATGGCTTGCACTCTGCCAACTATACCGCTCACGAGCAGCACCTTTTGGCCACGAGGATGAAACCCACTGCTTGTAAGGTTGCGGGCCACAACTCCTTTTGTTAGCTCACCAGAACTCTGGTGGTGCTTCTGTACAACCTGTACAGCTGTACCAGGAGGCACGCTAGCTCTCTGCTGCCCAGCTGCGCTGCCACTTGATGGTACAGAGCGTGCACCACCACGAGACGAGCTGCTACGCGCTAGAGCTTTCCTTTGGGAATTTGGGCCCATCAGCACAGGCACGTGAAAAGCAAGGGCACTGAGAGGGCAGGCTAATACTAGCAGCGTTTGTATATGCATGAGAGCCCAAGAGTAAACAGGTCCAGTTTTCCAGAGTTCAATATCGCCAATCTTGTTTCCTGCACTTTGCGATGCTCTGGCGAGCGTTGTGCTTCTTGTTGGTGCTTCAGATATGCCATGCTTATGTGCAGCAACCTTTGGTGTCCAGGTCTGAACTGAAATCTTTGCGTGCAGTGCTCAACCCAGCATCTGAACCTGCAATACGGCTTGTGATTAGCGAAGATGGCAAACAAGCACTGCTGCAGACAGCAACTTACACGTACAAGAAGCGCAGACGACCTCGCCAACTCAGTGATTTGACGAGAGATGCTGAGGCTCGAAAATCTGTTGAGCAGCAGATCGATCTGATTACAGTGCTTCACTTAGGTCAGTGCTTTGTTGTACAAAATACTAAATTTGCAATGATCAGAAGCATATCGAACAGCGTTCTCTGATGCCTGCTGACGTCCTTGCTGCTCATGCACACAGCTGATGCTGCTTACTACCATGGCATTCAAAGAGCATCCAGTAAGTACGATCGCTTTTTCTACGAGCTAATAGCACCAGAAAATGCCGTAACAGTTAATGCTAACGATGGTAGAAGATGTTTAACAGTAGATTTAAGGCCTACGAATGAGCAAATAGCCCTTGCTAAAAGCTATGGTGTATCACCACAGATGATGTGTCTTGACATCAAACGGCGTGACAACTGGTCGCTTGCTGATCTCTCCAAAGAGCAGCTGCAGGTACGATGATAACATTCCTTCACTGTCGCTTTTTCAATGAGCAACTTTTTGACAACTTGTCGCGTGTATGGTCTGAATGTAGCGCAAGCTATGTGTGAACTCAATGCAGCATCTCATCTTCTTTTGTATTGCGTGCTGATACGCACGCTACTGCTGCTTACACACGTAGGCTTTGCAAGCAGAGCGTAAGGAGAGAGTTATAGGTCAAAGTATATGGCTAGTTGACCATGTACAGGAGATCTTTAAAACGCTACTGACAGGTCGTAATGCTGCTGGCACTAGTAAAGTGCTGCCAAAGGTACGTGAGATTATGCGTTACAACAACTGACAAACAGTGTTTAGTGTATTGTATCATCTTACTGTCACTGCATACCTGTACAATCAGCATGATAAGCAGTACACTATAGCATAAGTAAACAAGCATGCAATGAGCTTAAGATTGCTTTCCTGCACATATATGTCGCTCAACGAGCTGTACTTACTACTGTGATTCCTCTTGCATGCATCTATACATATATATATGGACGACACTGCAGTTCTTCTTTAACAGTGGCTTAAACCCAGCAACACTAGTCCTGCGTCTACTAATGTGGCTAACACCATGCCCTGAAGCACAGATTATGCTACTTGATTGGGCGCGAACATATCCAGTAGCAGGTGGTTTCAGTAGTTTACTGACTAGTATGATCAACAGTGTACTCTCTGGTGATATCTTTACAGCTAAGAAACTTGCATTTGCACAGCAGCTTGCAACTGGCACTACCAGCAGTAGTAACACTGATAGTAGTGATAGTAGTGAAAGTAGTGGTAATGCAGCAGTAGCAGCAGAAAGTGCTCTAATCACAGCAAGAAATGCAGTGGCAGTTGCAGAAGTGGCAGCAGCATTTGAGCTGGGCTGTAACACAGTGGCAATCATGTACGGCTGGTTGCACGCACGTGATATGCATGCACAGATACAGTCGACATTCGATATGGAGTGTGTAGCTACACAGTGGAATACAGCATGGGATGTGCCTATAACTACGACAACCACTCAAACTGCTAATACACAGTTGACCGTTAAAGAAGGGCCTCAGAAATGGGTAAGTTCAACTATTTGAATTAACATTACATTGACATCTTGCTTTGCTCTGGTAGGCAGCGTTGTTGCAGTAATATACAGATGCTTAGCTGCTATGACTACTGTGTTCAAAATTTGATGGATACTGTCAAACATCAAGCATGTGCATACTTCACGGCAGCATCGGTAGTGCTCACAATGTATGTATGAGCATTTCTTTGTGACGATCTGACACATACTGCAATCATTTATGTGTTGCGATCTTATGCATTGTGTGACAGGCATCTGCAATAGCGCTAGCAGTAGCGTACATCTCTATAGGGGCATATGATTGGAGTGATACATTCATACATGTCACTACACATCTTGAGGATGGTCTAACTGTTGATAGTTTTATAGCAGCAACTGCTAGTACTGGATTGTATGTCTTAAGGCATGTATACATGTACTATGGTCTGTCAAAGTGGCTAGTGCAGTGGGATCGAAAACTGTTCACGCTGTAACTGCAGTAGCTACAGTTACGCAGTGTAACTGTAATCGAAGGTACGGCACAGCAGTGGTTACTGTTGTGAACTGCAAGTTGTTTCAAGTTGCGCACAGCAGCACACAGACAAAACATGCAGAAGCGGTAGTGACGACATATCGAGTTGCCATGATGCAAAGTGTGTATTATACAGATGTACATAGGCTACGTACAAACAGGAATGCTACTTCATAGTAGTGATAGTACAGCTACACTTACAGCTGACACATGAAGGTCATTAGGATTACTACTACTATGATGATACTACAGCTACGAACTACGGATTGAAAGCTACACAACACACAGCAACACACAAACATCATCACTCTTGCGCCTATCTCTTCCTCTCTGCAACCACTGCTTGCCTCTGATGATCGTATTTACTGCGAGTTGCGATGACACATAGTCGTCTCGGTGTACTTATGCACCTTCATGTACTTACACAATGATAGTATACAGTAGTTGCTATACACTGTACAGTATGACTACTGCCAATATCGTGAATCCCCGCTTTCGAGTGCTACTGCAGAGTTGAAACTGTCTTGCACAAACTTGACTAAGCCAGCAGTGCCAAGTATAAATGCAGCTATCATACGGCTATACTCCATACTTCTACTCAGATAGCCTCTTGGTACATCAGGTTGCTGCAGCAGCTCTTGCACATAGGGTGCTACTAGTGACTGTAGATCAGTTTCTAACAGCGCTATATCTGTGTAGCCAATGAAGTCAGAGAGTAGTCTTACACGTGCTTCATAGTACGCAAATTCATCATCGGTGATGCTGCTTTTCAGTAGCCGCAGTGTTTTGTCACGGCAGTTACTGTCAACTGCCACAATCAGATCGTAGGCGTCAAGATCAGACTCAGCTAGTGCACAGCAGTTAGCAGTTGATCTGCCCTTGTGTAGCTGTAGTGTGTGAGCTGTGCGTAGTACGCGTCTGTCTACCTCTGCTCCGTCTTTGACGCTATTGCCAACGCTTGCACTGAAAGGATAGACAGTTTCTCCACTGCCTAGCCATATTGCAATGCGTTCTGTCAGCCCTTCACACAGCCTTGCACGCGCTCCGCAGTCATCTGCTATGTACGCAATTTGATTCAGTACAAACAAATACAAAATAGTCAGTTGATAGAGGTAGTACGACGTTCTGCTTGAAGTGAAAGCACATCTCAAATGAAGTGCAGCTCATGTACATGCAGGCTCATCACATGCTACATGACATTGTTAAGCTGTATGCACGTACCTACAAACATCACCTGTATGTGATAGCGTGTAAGATCAAGAAAGCTGCTGGTGTCACTTCTTCGGCGCTGTCGCACTGCAGACAGTAGAGCTGATGGTGATGTAAGTGCACATGACCGCGCAAAAGCATCTGGTGTGTCACCACCACCCCCAGCAAATGCATCAGACGAGCTGTCTCCGCTATGAAACTGCAGCCGCGTTGCTTGTCGCCTGTTGTGTGTAACATGGAGCATCAGTGAGTTCAATGAAATAAGTGCGGTAAGTCCAGGAGAAGCTGGCTAGAAGTATAGTAGATGTACTAAAGTGGTGCATATAGCACTTCATCACGTGAGAGCCGAGCTACGCTAGCAAGGACTTACAGTTTGCCAAGGTCAGCTGATTTACTGACAGAGCTGACGCCAGCGCTGGGGGCACAAAAGGCATGTGTGCAAGGAATCGTTAAGGCTAGCACTAGCACAGCACACCGCAGCATCATCGTCACAAACTGACAGGCTCAGTTTAGAGCGTCACTTGAAATTCGCACTTTTGCAATCTCGCTGTAGTATACTGTGTTGCTCTGCGATGCGTCTGCTCGCTGTGAAGCTTTGCTGTTGCAGCTTAATGCTGCAGCAGTTGTACGCATTTGCGTATGTGCAATTCACGAATTTAGCAGTCACGTCTAAGACTGCTGCTGGCGTGCGACAGAGAGCACTTGCTGGGTGCTGCAATGCTTTTTTGAGAGACGTGTCAGATCCAGCACCCAGGCTGTTCAGCGTTGCGCATCCAGCACGTCCTAGCCGTAGAGCACAGACACACTACAGAGGTGCTGCAGTAGTGGATGCACTCGCAGAAGAAGATGAGAGTGATGCAATACGTAAGCGTATGGCTTCTCTAGTCTTTCGTGATGGCGGTAGATGGGCTCTAGTACAGGGCGTCTTCCTTGCAGTAGCTGCAACAGTTGCATCACTTGGCATGCCTCTTGGCTTTGCAAATGTGCTGACAGCACTGCTTGACCCCTTTGACCCAGCAAGGGCAGGCAAGCTCACACGCGCAGCACTCGGTGTTGGCACACTGTATCTACTTGAACCAGCTCTTACCTACCTGTACGTACGGCACATGACACACCTTAACGAGAAGGTAGCAGCACGCTTGAGAACTGCCACATTTAAAGCTATACTGTCACAAAGCATGGGGTTCTTTGATGCAAGACAAGTGTCACAGGTGACAAGTGCAGTGACTAGTGACATTGCAGCAGTTCGCACAGTTGTCAGTACTAATCTGCAGAAAGATAGGGGTTTACGTGCTGTGTTAGAAGCCAGTCTTGGCCTAGTAGTACTAACTGTACTACAGCCTCTATTAGCTTGGATATTTGGCTTAGTGATACCTGTTGTGGCGTTTTCACTTGCTGAGAGCAGAAAAGCACTACTAGTAAAAGCTGCCAGAGAAACAGCAAGTTTGGCACATGAAGTAAGTTATCGAATACTAACACATCACAGAAGTAAAGTAGGAAGTTATTCTTTGCTGTAAGCATGTTTACGAACTTTTTCGGATTGTATGCTGATGATACGAACACTGTGCGCAGTTTGCTTTAGAGCGCACAGTGTACTACGTGTACTACTACGAGGCTGCTAATACGCTTGAATGCACTGTATAAAGAAGTACTTGCAATATGCACTGACATTGCTGTTGGTATCAATCATAATCTCAAAACGTAACCAGGCATCAATAGCATCAGAAGTGGTGCGTAACATACGTGAAGTACGCAGCTTTGGCACAGAAGCACGTGAGCTTGACCGTTTTAGTACACAAGTTAGTGTAACAAAGAGTGCAGCAAATTCAGTTGGACAAGCAGCTGGCCGTTTAGAAGCACTCAACAGAGCTGCTATATACATGAGTATTCTGTCAGGTAACAACTGTCTATAAGCATTGAAATATTACTACCATATAACTCTAGTATATATACTGCATATTGCATACAGTATAGTATGCATGAAACATTGAACTACTAGTATATGTAGTCTATAATGCATACGGTATGCATGTATGCAGCACCACGTATGCAGTTGTAACTATAGGATAATGTACGCTATGCAGATGCCATTAGTAAATAATGAGACTCGCATCTGCCAACATACAGTGCTACTATGATATGCAGTAACACGCTGGTTTCTATGCTCAGAAGCAACACTACTAACACCTCCAATCGCTTCTGCTCGCACATACACTTGTCTTAACAACAGTTGTCTGGTTTGGGGGCAAGCTAGTAGCTCAAAACCGTATGCCAGGTCCACTGTTGGTATCATTTATAGGCTACTGTTTCTCACTAAACTTTGCTATACAAGGTGTCAACTTCAGTCTAGCTGACAGCAAGAGAGCATGGGCAGCACTGCAGCGTATACACAGAGTATCACAAGGACAGTTTAACAGCAACAGTGTCAGTTCTCAATCTTCAACAACTGTAACATCCAGTTCAGCAACATCAACAAGTGGTCTGGAGATCATACCTCCTGAGCAGTTCCGTGGGCGTGTAGTCTTTTCAAAGGTGTCCTTCAAGTACCCAACACGGCCAGATGCATCAGTACTGCAAGGTATAGATTTAGAGCTTCCTAGTGGTAAGGTAGTAGCACTAGTTGGTGCAAGTGGTGCTGGCAAATCTACTATTGCTGCACTACTCAGCAGGTATGTGTAAGGATATCATAGTATTTCGAATCTATAGTGATGCCGTACAGAATTAACGCATGCATATAAGTGTTCACATTTGTCAAGTGAAAGCTTACCGTACTAGAGTTTTATACACTGTAATGATGTTGCAAGACAACAGTAGTATTATCGTTTGGTACAAGTCTCAGGGATGCATAAACAACATGCATAAACAACTGCTAGTCATAGCATATACGTGCGACAATGCATACAGCTTTGTTGAAATCTGATGTGCTTTTTGTGTGTTTATGCTATGCATTGATCAATCAATGAACTGCTGTGATAGGTTCTATAAGCCTGATGCCGGTGAGATCACAATAGATGGTATAGACATGGCAGATCTGGATAGACAGTGGCTAACTAAACGTATAGCACTTGTAGGACAAAATCCTGCACTGTTCAGTGGTACTATAGCTACTAACATTGCGTACGGGGCGCCAACAAAGAGCATTACATTGAATAGTGATAGTAGTAGTGATAGTACACTAAACTCAAAAACAGGCAGTTTGCCACATTTAAACGGTGCTACAATGGCGGAAGTTGAATCAGCAGCTAAACTGGCTAACGCACATGAGTTTATCATGCAGTTTCCGCTAGGGTAAGTGATGTGCATAGTAGTAACTTATCATACCGTACTTGTAAGATCACTGGTGATTCAATTAGATACCTCTGACCACTGTTGTAAACCAAAAGTGTGTATTTGTACAATGCCACGCATGCACATCACCACGAAAGTCCAACAGCTTGTAAGTCATGTGTCCAGCGTCGTCTAGATTGAAGCATATGTTACTGACCGTTTGCTTCATATTGTGTTTTGCGTTGTACTTAGGTATGATACCCCTATTGAAGGGGGCAAGGGGTCTCTATCTGGAGGACAACGGCAGCGTATAGCTATTGCTAGAGCTATACTCAAAGATGCACAGATACTTGTACTTGATGAGGTAACAGTCATTCTTGACTTAATACCGCATAACTTTAATGTGTGACTTGTGTGTCTCTAGCACTACTATTGGCTCCTATGCATGATACTACACCGGTATGTGACACTTGTCCAATATTGTATGTGCGGTGGCAAGTCACATCGATCACTGTGCTGTAGGGTGTGTCAGTGAGTGACGTGATGTCATCTTACTGTTGAGTGCAGTTGTGGCCTCATACAATGTACACATAACAATGCTAGCACATACACTGCGCAACTGCTGACTCACTTTGCTATCCCTTTTGTACACATATGTAAACACAAATGGTTGCATACACATCTTTACAGGCAACAAGTGCTCTAGATGCTCAGAGTGAATCACTAGTACAAGAAGCACTAGACAGGCTGATGAGAGGTAGAACAGTACTAGTCATAGCACATAGACTAAGCACAGTTGTGAATGCAGACAAGATCTGTGTCATATCTAAAGGTCAAGTTGTTGAAGAAGGTAATCATAGTCAACTACTTGAACAAGGGGGGGCTTATTCACAGCTGATGAAGACCCAAGTGAAGTCATACAAAGTCATGGACGGTTGAAAGACGTCGAAAAACGTTGAAAGACGTTAAAAGACGTTGAATGGTTTTAGTTCATTACTTCTTGGTGTGCAGGCACACGGGACACAGTGCTTGTGCCTAGATTGCAATCATGAACGTTTTACACTAGTATTGTGTAGTAGAAGCTAGCTGATTGTCACGGATTGTAAGTAGCAGTTGCCGATAGACAAGAGCGAAGACGTTACACTAGCTGTTGTCACAGTATACACAGTAGTGTGCAGCTTAGAGCACACAACTCTTTGCAATACCGATTAGGGTGAACACAGCGCTAGTACTATGTGATAGTCACATCAATAATGCAAGGGCGCATACGATACACTATCACTGCAAACCTTGTTTGTCTTGTACGCTGCTGCTGTAACACCCTCGTGTATTGTTCGCACATTGTAAACCGTACGTACAGTGCATATACATACAGAGTAACAGTTGTATCAACTGGCAACACACAACATGGGTAATTACACAAGTGTAAGGCGCAGCCGCATCGGTGTGGTGCAATGTGTTATTACTGAAGCGGTGCTGGTACTTCATTGTTATCGCTACACAACAAGCTAAAGTTGAAGAGCTCCCTGTGTTGTTGATACTGGCTAGCTACAATACGTTTGCTATTATTGGAGTAAGCGATGCTCACACTTTCAGCATGGTATATTTCATTTTGCACAGCACCGCATAGCACTGTATCGTTGTTTACATATACTGCCCTACAGTGGTAGTTGAACTGTCATTCGTAAACTTGCTTCGTATGCACAGTCTAGAGAGACACACATGGCTAGTGTACACCGTGCTATGCACAAACTATTCACAATCTCTGTACCAAAGTGCGCTCTCGTAAGTACTGCCAGTGACAATAGCAGCAGCAGCAACTACGTGTATCATGTGCTACTGTTTTCTGCCAATCACTCTGTTCACAACAAGTTTGATCTTTGCACGCATAACCTTAAAGGCGGTGCCTGCATTTCAGTGTGTCAAAGCATACTTACAATAGAGACAGAAAGTAAAAAGCACAGCATGTTAACTGTGGCTGTATACTTTTCATACAGTACAGCTTAACTAGCGAGGGAGCTGTCACTATGTCATCATTAGTATTATCATGTATACCATAAGCTGTATGGGGTAGATCAACTGACCAATCAGAGTAAAGCCTCAATGTCAACCGTTCTGCGTTAGCAAGTGCTGCCAGAAGTGCTTCACCTTGAAGTTGCTGTTTGCTCACGACATGTGTAACATGACGCCATAGTTGTGTCTCCATGTGCCGCTTACTAACAGCATTATGTTCACTATTTAGCAGTAGTAGTACTGCATGAGAAAACTGAGCACCTGTCCATTGAGTACGATCTAATGCTGCAGCTTGATCACTGGTCTCACACTTCTGACAATCTAATTGAGATCTGAAGTAGTGCACAAAGTTGTAGTACGTGCACATGCATGCATGTATGGGTTTGTGTTTGTCAGTAAGGGCGCAAAACGAGCTCAACGAGCTCCAGCAACTTCGCAAAGACTGACACATTGTACAACATCAATACTGTACACTGTAGCATAAGTGGTTCTTGCAGTACCTGCAGTCCAGTTGACCTATGTAGTAGGCATACAGTGCTATGTGATCCTACACCACATACCTGTGCATATATAGCAGTACAACACAACATACAGTACATCACATAGCACTGAAGCATGTGAGCTGCTGGCTTTTAGAAATGCTAAAAGGTTCACAATAGTTAGTATAGATGTTATAGTTTGTATTGTAGACAGCTGACCATTCTGATTCAGTTATGTGAGCGTCAGCAGCACTGGCTTGCAATTGATTGGCAAATAAAGCTCTTGCTTCAGCTTCTAAGAGATCGCCAATAGTGTCTGATTGCCACAGATAACTGCCAATCTCTGCATATGCATACAGCACAATCAGCAAATCACAACGCACGTAAGTATCGATAACAAGTAAGTACTCGTCACTATGACGTATAGAGTACATGTGCTAAGCATCAATGCACAGCAAGAGTAGGCAATAGGACTAGAAGATGACTTGTCTGTCTATGTATGTTGTAAACAAGCAGTGTACTACTTATGTAAGGTTGCAAGTGCTACTTACTGTTACTAAGGATGTCGAAGATGCCATGATCATCGGTGACTACCAATATAGGACAGCTGCGTCGCCTTATGATAGACACAAACAAGTCTAGCAACCTGTCTAACTGATGATCATATTGATCAGTCCATCGCGTTAACTCATGCACTTCGTCAAAGATCAGAACAGGACGTTTCGCACTAATTATTTGACCATCTCTACGTACGCTTTCCCAGGCACTCATAAGCTCGTGAAAAGCCTAAATGATTGTTGCCAAAGTAGAGCTATGAGCTGTAACAAACTGAATCACTGGATTACTGCGCGCGTATGCACTAGGAAGGGCCTTGGATTAGAGTTTGCAACCCTTTCCGCACAAGAAGATCTGCAAACGTCTCAGGCGTGTTCGCAGCAGCTGCCAGGCAATCAATGTAGCACTGCTGCTTTGACCAGGCTGCTGCTGCTGCTGCTGCAACACAAGGTCTCTTACGAAAGCACTCTTGCCAGAACTGCGCGGACCAAGGAAGACATTAAACTAGGGCTGCGATTTAGTAGAGCTTGCAGCTGCTGGCGTTCAAGTTCTCGATCGAAGGTTGCGCTGCGACTGCTGGAGGTGACACTGCTGCTGTCGCTACTGCTGCTGCTGCAACTGCTAAGCTCACTGATGGCATATGCACGGTTGGTGCTTGCATTTCGAAAGCAAAGTGCTGTATGGAAGGGTGGGCAGCTGCACAGCCCTATGAAAATCAGCACTTGGACAAGCCTCAACTGCACGAGCAGCCGCTACTAGCTGCAGCACAGCTGCGGCGCAGGAGGAGAATGAGCGTGGGCAACGGTCGGCCTCTCACAAACATTTTAATTGGAGCTGCTGCTGTGCTGTTGAACAAGATGCTGCCTTCTGTACGTCGTCTGAGTGCTACTCTGCTGAAGACACAAAGCAAGCAATGCAGAACAGCGGCAGTAGGTTTTCGCCAAAAGACCACAGCTTCAAGGGACGATAACAGCGATGTAGTGATCGTAAGCTTCGCTAGAACTCCTATCGGCAGCTTCATGGGCTCACTGTCATCGATGACAGCACCACAGCTGGGCGCAGCAGCTGTAAAGGAGGCTGTGAAGAGAACTGGCATTGATGTAAACCTTGTTGAAGAAGCGTTCCTTGGCAATGTAGTGTCTGCTGGACTAGGCCAAGCACCAGCACGTCAAGCTGTCATCTATGCTGGTAAGACTGTGACTTTCCTAGCTGCCAAGAGCTCGAATCGCAAGCATTACTGATCATTTGCTACTCCTTGAATTGTTTACCTGGCAGGCTTGCCTAAGTCAGTGATCTGCACAACTGTGAACAAGGTGTGTGCAAGTGGCATGAAGGCTGCAATGCTTGGTGCACAGAGCATACAGCTAGGCCAGAACAGTGTTGTCATTGCTGGTGGATTTGAGTCAATGTCAAACATCCCTCACTACCTACCGAACTCACGGACTGGCTTCAAGATGGGTAATACACAGCTCATAGATGGTATGATCCATGATGGCTTGTGGGACTGCTACAACAATCAACACATGGGACTGTGTGCTGAGGCCTGTGCTGACTCGCATGGATTCAGGTATGTGCCTTGAGCCTCTCTTGTGACACGCCTATAAGCCTTCAGCGATCTGATGTAATGCTGAAGCTGTGTGCATCTAGCACATGATTGGTCCAGCTCTTGACAGATGCAGCATTTCTTGAATTGTAGATTGTAGCTAAGCCTTGGTTTCCCTCTGTCGATCGGCCCAATACACGCTGTTGTAGCCTTGTGTAGCGCACCGTCATGATGGTTTCAAACTAACTTACTCACTAATTTCAGTCAAAATCAATTATATCTATGCTATATGTTTGCTTGTCTCAACACAGTCGTGAGCAGCAAGATGACTTTGCGCTAGAGAGCTACAAACGTGCTGCAGCAGCATGGGACAGTGGTAAATTCAGTGAAGAAGTATTTCAACTTGAAGTACCACAAAAGAGAGGTGCTGCAGTAACTGTCACTAAAGATCAAGAGTACACAGCAGTAGATGCTAATAAAGTACGTAGTGTTCGTCCAGCATTTAAGAAGGATGGTAGTGTGACAGCACCTAACGCTTCTACACTCAATGATGGTGCTGCTGCTATGGTAAGTTGAATGTTCTCATACGTGAGATTTGTGATGGTCAAGTCATAACTTATGCTTGTACTGCATGTCTACTCGTAGTATCAGCAGAGCCTGTTCAATGAGCGCTAGTGCTATAGTGTTCAGTTGTGCATCGTCAACGCAGTAAGTCCATACCGTATTTTGGCATGGCACTAAAGGAACAGCATTGCGTGCTGTCGCTTCACACAGAGCGGCTGTATGCTATTGTCTCAATGCCAAATATTCATGCATCTCATTGCTGTGTACTGCAGGTGCTCATGAGCATGGCACGTGGTAAAGAGTTAGGCTGTACACCATTAGCACGTATACTGAGCTATGCTGATGCAGCTCGTGACCCTGTAGAGTTCACTATAGCACCATCTGATGCAGTGCCACTAGCACTAAAGAGAGCTGGACTAAGCACTAATGACTGTGACTACCATGAGATCAATGAAGCCTTTGCTGTAGTGGCACTAGCTAATATGCAGCGGCTCAAGCTTGATCATGCTAAAGTCAATGTGAATGGTGGTGCTGTAGCACTTGGACATCCCTTGGGGTAAGTAACCTAAAGTATACAGTGTTTTAGTTCATTAATCAGTTATTGTATATTACTATGTATGTTTTGTGTTTGCTTTGATTCGTGTGAAGCAGCTGTTGATGTCAGTCTACAGCATAAGGTTCTTGTAGATTCTGGTACTGTACATTCCAGTCCTACCTGCAGACTGCAATGACAGTAGATAAGCCAAGCTAGTGGCATTGGTGTTCATGCACATTAGCATCACACACACCGTCATAGATATAGGTGTTTAATGAACACTATGTTCCTATATACTTGTGACATGCTTATCACCACAACATTATACACAACAGAGCATCTGGTGCTCGTATCATGGGTGCACTCTATACAGTACTAAAACAGCAAGATGGTAGCATTGGTACAGCATCTATCTGCAATGGTGGTGGAGGTGCAAGTGCTATAGTACTTGAACGCCTCAACTAATCCCCAACAACCGTAACAAACGTATGAGCCACACCATAGCACTGATGACTGTGGCACACATCGCGCTACAGTAGTGGATACTGCTTCATGCTTGGCACTTCGGTGTTCAACAGTAGTACAACAACATAGCGTGACAGCTTTGAAACAGCACAGCACAGGGGTTTTGACAGCAACCAGCACACACAAAAAGCATATACTGTAGTACAAGCAGTGGTGCAATGCAACTAACAACAATGACTGCATGATGTATATTAGTGGTTTCGTATGCATGCGGGAAGAAATCGAGGTCATCAAAGGCGATTGTATCAGCAGCAGCTATGTACTAGCAGCAGCAACAACAAACAAGCACACCACAATATACAGGAACAGAATGCAATACAAGTACTACAGTCGTATGTCTCTAAAGCGTAATGCTGTTTGTGTTGCATTTGTTTGCTGTTCTGATCGTATGCTGCCTAACGATAGAGCGTGCTATCAAGCAGTTCGTGTTGACTAGCAGCTGTTGCAATACTGCTGTGTCACAACACATAGCGCCTTCGCCTACTGTCACGTAGTGGCGTATATATGCTTGCATATACACACATTATCTTTGTGTCATAGTGCGCCTTTGCTGTGCACATACATAAATGCTGCTGCTTTGTAGCTTGCTAATCTATGATGCATCATACCTGTTCATCAATCACTTCACTTTCGCTCTTTTCTTACCTGCAACTGCCACTTCGTGTGACGTCTGCGCTGATGCTGCTCGTTGACGTTTCAGCTCTGCTGCGTCTTGTCTATTCTGATCAAGTGTGCTCACATCAAAGTAGTGTGATAACTGTCTTGTCTCTCTGTCACCTGCTTTACCAGTACGTGACCAGTGATCACCTGTACCTGTTTGACTATCAAATCGACCTGTTCGCACGTTGAAGTTTGCACCTTGTGCATAGTCAGCTTTTGATGTGCTACCACTACTATTACAAGCTGTTGTTCTGTCGCTCAGTACGGCTTGCAGATCAATGTAATCATCCGGTTGCTCCCATTGACAAACGCCAGTCTGCTCGTTGCAGTAATAGGCACGGCGAGACGTAGGATCTATGCATTTGCACCAGTTCGCAGTTGCTTCATCGCCATCACTGCTGCCACTGATTCTATCCAGTATTACGCTCAGCTTGCTTACTTCAGCTGACTCTTGCACAATGAAAGGGGCTGTTGCTGCTGCTGCGGCTAGACGCACAGAAGACGCAAGCTGCTGCTGCTGCTGCTGCTGCTGCTGCTGCTGCACCTGTGCATCGTGCAACGCTGTAGCGTCAATCACGCTAGCTGGTGCTCCAGCAGCATCAAGAGGCCGTTCCCAAACAGTCTGTCCTGTGGCTTGATCGTAATAGTATGGTGCACCAGTGGCAGGATCTTTAAACATGAGCCAGTGCGCTTGAGAGGCAGCTGGTGCAGAGCTATTTCGATCTGCTGAAGCAGGCACACTGGCTGCAGCACTGATCACATCATCGCTGCAAGATTCCTCGCTGATTACATCAAGCTCATTGGGAGTGCTTTCGTGATTCATGCTACGCGCCGCAGCTGGAGGCAATGACGCATATGATCAGCAATGTGCTGCCCTCCTCCTAAAGGCCAACGCGCATTCAGGGTGGCGAGTCGCATTCTGGATTTTCGGTGTAACAGCCTTTGTAAGCTCTTTAGCAGTGTTTGTCTAGTCATATGGGCTCCTTACTATCTATAATTCTGCGTGTCATGCGACCAACGTCTGTGCCACAGCTTGCTCCCTTTCCTGAAACAGTCAACAACACGATCTGGGAGCAGAGAAACTTTGATGAAGCCGCCATCAGCGATGGCTATGGCACTGACGATGGCATAGTTGTAGAGTGCTCCACAAGCCCTGATGATAATCCACTGTATGAAGCAGGAGCTGTGCTTGGTTTGGTCCTTGACTTTGTGGGTCCAGGTATGATGCTTCACTTCCTCAGGTTTACAGTTTGGCCTAGTGAGCAGCGAGCAGTATATCTCATTTGTGCATTCATGTCTGATTAACTCTTGATGTGCTGACAAAGCGCGTGTTGAATATGCAGCACGCCAGGATGTGTAAGGGTCGTACCATTTCGTAAACAAAACACCACAATACACTGCCATAATGCGCGATGCTGAACCGCATTCACTGCAAACGTATCTGCAATGTGGTTGAATACTACAGGGCAGTACTTGTATGCCTGCATCAACAAGACGTGGAGGGAGGCCTACATGAAGATCAACAGACGTGCTATCTTCAGTGACTCTTTTAATACAGTGTACAGTAGCACATGCACTGAGCGTCGTGCTGCATTTGCATCAACCTCTAGACTCCTGCTAGCAGATGAGAGCGGCCTAGACATAGATGATCAGAACAA
>AXNI01016552.1:0-10874 GCA_000498555.1 Heterococcus sp. DN1 | reverse complement strand
CTGCTAACACTAAACTGCAACGGCAAATACTAGCACAGCTGGACTGTCAGCAGATGCGGCGACAATTGTCAGTGCCAAATCAATGGTGTCATAAAATAATGTACTACAAGTATACAGTACCGTATGAGTGTAAGCTGACCTGTTCAGTGCCTCTTCGAACGCATCGCTCCCAGGGTGTATCTGTGTTGAAACGCAGAACGCAAACAAGTAAGAACCACATCCTTACAGTATCGATGTACTGCCCACCACAGCGTTGAGCAGTTGAGAAGCAGCTACTTTGAAGAGGCAGGCCGTAAAGGTGATCAATCACAATGCTGAGAGTGCGACTGCGTCATCATACTGTGAGTTGCTATCAAGCATCGCCCACAAGCAACAGTCTGTGCATTGATGCATTGCAGCGGCTGCATACATCACTGCGAAGTACAGCACTACATCTCATCAATCAAGCTTGGTAGACGCAATACGCTAAGTTGCAGCGACGCGTAGCACAAGCTATTTTGCACAATACTGTACCTTGGGTCCACTGATGTGTGCTGATTGAGCAGCAGTGCCTCCTTTGAGTGGCATGCCTAGCTGCACACCCAGCTCTTCAAGAGAGTTAAAGTACTGCAGTGGCTCTCTCAGCAGCTCCACACGCGATTGCAAGTCCTGCAGCAGTGCAGTTGCGTGCATGCATGCAGCAGCAGCAATAGTGTGCGTGTTACGTCAGCAATGATCAGTGGCGTATTGTACTGTGCTCAAACACTGTAAGCTGCATGATCATATTTCAGCATAGAGCTGCCACGGCAAGCACTCACTGCCGTTAACACAGCAGTATCAGATGCGTGCTATGCCAACCTCCAGTGTGTATTACCGTTGAGTACTATACACTGGTCATCTCAGCTACGGTGCCCTACTGCAGCAGAGACCACTACTGCCACTGCTTCTACAATGTCGCAATACTACATGTATCTTATCAAAGGTACACAGTAATAATGATGCTTACCCTCTCTTCAGTCAGCAGCCTCTCACAAGTGCTGTGCAGTGAGGATGTCTTAGCACTGACTTGCTCCTGAGCAGCTCTGATTGCTTCCAGCAGCGCTACTGCTCTGCCCACTTGCTGCTCAAACTCTGCACACTGCTCATCAAAGCTGCTCAGCTGCTCCACGCGCTGTGAGTGAGTGTGGAGCAGTGTGTTGCAAACAGCAGGCATAGCAATATGATTGCTCTCAGCTTTGTGTGCCTATAACTGCATGCTTGCACTAAGCAATCAAGCTGCTGCACATGAGCAACACTTAAATCGAAGCTGGCCTGCATGTAAGTGCAGAAAGAAGTGTGCTTGTGCTCCTGTACTGCGCATGATCATAGCATGCTGGCGCCAGCTGCAGTATGCAGGCCTCCACCAGCTGAATTTACAGTATGTGTTTGCAAGCTCCAGTAGCAGCAGCGCCAGCAGTAGCGCCAGCAGCAGCTCCCAGTAGAAGGCCATTGAGGGAGCAAAGTAGCTGTTCTATGCCGCAGACACGATGCAGCAACTATTCAAAATCTACACCAGCTGCAACGCACAGCAATACACTTACCCTGTTGTGCACCTCTGCCTCAAGAGCATCCGCCTCAAAGAAGTCAGCATCGTAGTAGCGGCTGTACAGCAATGCTACGCTGCCAGACACTACTACAGCCCTACCAGTCCCTGCTTGAATCACAGATGCAAAAAGTGCTCTCAGTACAAGCGAACTGCATTTTTGACATTGCATTTTGTGATTTGTAATCGAAAGGAGCTGCACCTTGTATTGCCTTGGCCTGTGGACGCTGTATACCATCTTTGCTGAGATCTTGGTCTTGGTCCTCGCAGAGCTCGTCGTAAGTGGATTAGTCCACAGCTTCACTTTTCGATACGAACTGATCCCGTTGCATGACCTACTACTACGTGATTGCAGAGCTAGAACTGCATCTATGAATGCAACATTTTGATGAAAGAGCGGCAGGTGACGCGCATTTAGGCTCAGTTTACTTTCTTTTGGACCCACTTGGCTTGCGTTTGACCTCTGGCGTCTGCGGTGGCTCTCGCTTGCAATGTTGCCAAGTGGCTTTGGGCGGAGAGCTCTCCAAACATGATTCCCAGACTGTGGGGTGGCTCAGAAAGGCAGACAGTGTACATGTACAAGCGAGCGAAAGCACGCGATCAAGACCTACTGAGACAAGACAGCCTGCCTAGAGAGATCACTCAGAAGCACGTGCTGTTCTGTGACCCGCATGTGCTGGCTGTTAACAAGGTGAGGCGCTTTTAGTTCTGCAATTGTCTTTTACATGATTGTGCGCCAGGTGTTAGATCGTCTTGGTAGCAGCAGCATGTTAGTTCGCCTGCAGACATCACGAAGCTTGACTAATGCGACATGCCTTCCATCTATATGTCGCAGGCTCCAGGCATACTGAGCCAAGGAGACCGTCCATGAGATGTTGACATCCGATTGATACCGCAGCACTGGCTCAAGCACAAGTTCTTCATACCTGGTCAGGTGTTCTGTGCTCAGGTATATATATATCCATTGTGATAGCATGTCTGCTCAAGAGGCTTTCAATGCACAGTCTGCCTGTCTTCATCGATGCCATTATTCCTTGACGTTTGGAAGCTTGCATAGTTAGCTGGAAGCTCAGAGGTAATTGATCATGAACCCAACGAGTGTGTGTTTGTACTGCATGTGTATGTACTGGATATGTATGACTGCAGGTGCACCGGCTAGAGCCTGTGAGCGGAGTCATTGTGTTTGCACGCACAGACAGGCAGAGCCTCTGCCAAGCTCTCAGAAGCGTTCAGTGACCACAGAAGCGTGCGCAAGGTCAGTGCTGCTTGCATCGTACCTTCCGCTAACTAACCGCACACAGATGCTCGATTGCACAGTATTCTGATCGCTAGTAACTTGCTGAAACTCATACTTCCGCCATGTAACTGCTACTGGTTGCTGTCAATGCTGATAGGTGTACTATGCTGTACTTGCTGGCAAGTTAGAGGGCTCTGGTGTGGTGAAGCTATGATGCTGCCGCAGCGTGGCAAGGGGCAGCGCACTAAGGTTGTTGCCAGTAGACTGCGCGCACCTGCAGCCTCTGGCAGCAGTAGCAGTCAACTATGTGATAGTTCTTGCACTGCTGTAATTGTGAAAACGATAGATGTGTCATAGTCAGACTGGAAGTACAGCTTAATTCATAAAGATGCATTCGCAAGAGTCACTGATGCATGGCGTGCGTGTAGAAATTCACTGCTGCCAATGCTGACTGCTGTCACTGTGCTGTGCTGAAATGCTTCTATGATACACGTTCACAGAACATGGAGGATACACTGCGTGGTGCATGCAACAGCTTGATAGAGTGTGCAACATCCCTGTGTGCTGAGCAGCTCACAGCCTTTGTGACTAAAGCAAGGGTCTTCAGAGCAGAAGTGACTCTGCTAGTACTGCTGCTGCTGCTAGCTCCACAGCTAATAGCGGCAGTACCAGCTTACGAGAGCAGCAGTTTGCGCAGGTATGCCTACGTGCCTGAACATATACTACTCAGCCTTTTCATTCTTCATATCATTGATGTGCTTGGTGCGCTCGCGCCGGCCTGCAAATTCGCACTGTGTGCACTGTGATAGTTGCGCTAAACCAATGGCGCTTGTGCTTATCCTGTACGCATGGTGATAGTTCAACATATAGTGCACGGTGTGAAGGTATTCTTTAGCTATTACTCATGCTCATTGATTGTCTGTCTGCTTTATGCTGCACATCATGTACGACAACAGCCTATGCGATTGAAAGAGACGCTAGCAGCTGCAGCTGATGCACCGCAGCAAGCACTGCCACAGGTAAACTCGTTGTAACATAGCTATAGCACATCAAACAGCTTATAGTCATTGAGATTATCAAATTTCTGCCCTTGGTTTTGATTCCAGAAGCTCCCCATAAGCTTTTCTGCTTCTACTAGTATGCTGACTCTACATTGTAGACAGTATCGCATGTTCCATGCATCTTCCTGCTACATGCTGTTATAATACTGCTATATGCTGACTCTTCGTGCTTCTGGTGTCGTGATGTATGTGTGTTCATGTGATATCTGATACGTTAACAGGTCACAAGCGCAATGCGGCTGTACTTGACGAACCCAATGACTCAAAGCATACTGCTCACTCTAGTGCTGCGAGCTGTTACTGATGCAACTTCTGAGGTAAGCAGCACACTGTAACTCACAACTCATAGATCATTACATATAATCCATCTGTATGCAAAGCGCTTTGACTAGCAGTGCTCACGGTCTTACAGTACCCATGTACAAACTGCATGCCTACGGACATGCGTATAGCATACGCTGCTCCACGTGTTGCAGCAAGCACTATGCGTTATAATCAATGCGCTGTAACAGCTGTGCCCGCACCTGCACTAAAATTCACAGCCAGTAAAATTTACAAACATATGTATGCACTCCTTTGTATGGTGTGCTACGGCAGATACGTGGTGCTATTCAAGGCTACGATGCTGCAGACGACACTGCTGAGCTGGAAGCGCTGCTGCAGCGCATCAAAGACACAGCGAATGCAGCCAATGCTCCTCTGACAGCCAGCAGCAGCAGGCGCGCTGGCAGCATCACTAGCACTGTGCTGACTGCGGAGCAACAACAGTCATCTGATAGTCAGTTAGTTGGGTAGAGCGCAAGCATATCTGGCTGCAGCAATGTACAGTCCACATAGCTTATATGCACACACACAACGCATACACACAAACAAACGCACATACAGTGTAGTAGCCATGGATCTCAATACACAGCGGTCAGGCACACAGTCCAACAGCGCGTTTCCAGCACATGTGCTTTCGCGTGTTGCAGTTGCTGATATTGTTTGCTGACTTGTGTAGCACATGTTCAAGCCGCAACAACAGGAAATACGACACATACTTTAAAGATGTCTTTGACAGCAGAATGCATGTGCGCGAGTTTTCTGGATACATTGTCGACAAGTGGTGCATGCACACTGTGCAGGAACTTACTGCTACTGGGATGCTGTATCCCATTATGAACTGTTGCTGCAATCTGTAAAACCAAATGCGTCACTAATACAACTTGTGAGTTTGCAATAGCTGCATGCCCACTACTGACTATGAGCGCTACTGCTACTGACATGCTAATATGTATATGCACAAGAACTGATAGCGAACACTGCTAACTGCCGCTGTTGGCAACTTCGAACTGAACTGAAGTGAACTCATTGTGTGTGCATAAGGATCAATCAGCCGCCTATGGTCTCGACCATGCACTCAATTACTGCTCCATCCCCGATCTTGAGATTAGCTTCTCCCCTCTCATCTGTAGCGCCCTCGATTGTTTGGTCAGGATTAAGTCTGATCCCATCATGTAGGAAACGCAGCCCCTCCAGCTGCACATTGCGTGCCTGCAGTGCGGAGGTTACAACACAAAAACACCGGTTCAGCACGAACGCAAAAACGATCGTGAAGCAGAGGTTACTAGTCACCTGAAGAGTAACGCACCTCAGCGTATTTATCAAATAGGTCGCCTAATCTAGCGCTACGTTTGATTTTGAAAAGTGTAAGGGATGCTCCTTGTTGTATTTTGATGCTGATTTTCTTACTGACAGCTGCTGCTGCTGGTGCTGCCATGATGATGTTTCAACGACCTGCAGAATGAGGTATGGTGCGACCGAGTGCGAGCGTAGTGACTGGCGTGTTAATGAACATTCAAAGAGCCAGTCATTGCACCTGCAAGAAGTGAGCCTTCCTTGTATAGCCTGGACTCAGTCTGGTGCGAACTCACCTTTGAGATGGCTTTAACGATCAAAGCTTAGCGCAGCAAGTCGATCCTCCGCAGTATCGAAGGAACAAGTAAGTTTGTTTTTGAAGAGGGCTGGAGCCCTCTTTCAAATGCCCATCATGAATGAAAAGCTCAGTTTCGGGTCAATTTTGAATCAGCGCTTTCATTTTGCCTTTGTACCAGCTGCCTGTGGATCTGCTCGACTGCATTGAGGCATCAAGCGTATGCTAAATTCATCAGCAGCAGCCATGATGCCAGCCAGAATCTTGTTTGCAGCGCTGTTCTCGCTGGCACGCAGTGTCAACCGCAGTCTGTCAAATGCTGACGATGCGCTTGCGCAACCTGTCAAGCTCACGCGAGTGCGAGAAAAAAAGCATCGAAACCAGGAAGTGTATCGAAATTGGATGGATCGAAAGCAGTGGTCTCGGAAACGTGGTACCTTCATCATGCAGTCATGACACTAGTGCTGCTGGCGCAGCATGTACAGCACAAAGCATCGCTGTGCTCACCGATGAAGACTCACTGGACATGGCCATGGCAGTTACATGCATGCTGCTGTGCCGTACGCAAGCACTATCGCTAGAACAGAGCAAGCAGCAGCAGCAGCACGACCAACACGCGAATAGTGGAATAGCTTACCCTGCAGTAGGTACTACAACATCATAGCAGTTACATGCATGCTGCTGTTCTGGCCACAGCAAGTGACTATACAGTAAATACTAGTATGCCAGGTAGTTGACTGATGGCTACATGTACATCGATGCATGAGCGGCATAATTTGCGGCTCTCTGTGACCTCAAGCTGCGTGCTAGACGCAGCAAGGAAACTAATCCTGTAGAGCTGCAACTAACGTGAATGACAGCACCGCAATAGTTTGCCTGCAATCATATGAGCAGCGTCGGTGCTCCGAACAGTGCTAGCTGCAAGGCACAGTGATCACACTACACATGCTAAGCCGGTGTCGTTCAGCAGCGTCACTAAGTACAGTGCCATATGCTATGCCTAGTTGAACCGATTACTACCAGCAGTGGCAGCGCAATGCAGCCGCAGCTGCAGCAGTAGGAGCGTCAGCACTAATGCCAAGCAAATAGTAGTGCATGCTGCAGCAACATTGCAGTATAGTGGTAGCAGTAGCCCAGGAATTGAATCTACTGCGGCACAGAACACTTGGCAATGATGCACTCACGCGCGCACAAAGCTGTTATGACTAACGTGAAGCTCGTGTACTAGCATCAGCGCAACTTGGTTCGTACACGCGTCAGTTGTGCAGTGACGATGGCGCTAACTGCAATACATTGGTACTTGGGCTTGGCGATGCTATCACGGAGTATACTTTGCTATCTACTGCGCTGATATACAGCAGCTGATGCGCAAGCCCGTGTATTCACGTGGTCACATTGTGTTAAGGCATAGATTCGAAGTATACTTGTGACACACAGCAACAGTTGTAGCGATAGTGCTGCGTGTCACGCATACAATCGTAAGCAATGACAAACTGTGTCAGCATTGATAGCTCGCAAGCTCCAAGCAACAATCAATAACAATCACGCTCAAGGTGTTAGCGGTTGCATTAGTTGTGCAGTTGCGGGTAACGTTTGCGTGTGCAGCCATTGTCTCACTGTGAGTCCAGCTCATGTCGTTATGTCAGGGCTTGGAGCAACGTCGCGCATCATTGCAAGCACAGCTCGAACGTTTCAGCACATGGCCATCGAGCGCTGCTCGCCATGCGCACACAACAGACATCAGCCACTACACAAGAGCGCAGCGAAACGGCTAATAGCATTGCATTAGTGACATATGTAGAAGTGGTTACATTGTTCTTGTGAACAGTACCTTGTCCTGTACTGTTGCTATGTCAGTAGCAGTGCCATAAGGTTGCAGCTGCCAACCCTTCACACGCTTCTGTGAGCTACCAGTGCCACTCAAAGTTGGTGTGACGATTACCTTCCATGCTGTCTCAACCTCCAGTAGCTTGAAGCTGACGGTATTCGAAGTGTCGCTGTTGCTGCTGCAGCTGCATCGTTTGTTTTTGCTGCTGTTAGTTGTGCTGTTGGCCGTACACCAACTGCTGCAGCAGCAGGTCGCAGCTGCTAGTAGTGCGCTATGCTGTAGTAAGATCTGTTAGTCATGCATTGCGATCAGTAGTGCTGCTGCTGCTACTGCTGCTGCTACTGCTGCTGCTGCTGCATCGAGACTTGTGTTCACTGTCCAGCTGCAGTAGGTACAGCTGCAGATTCTCGCTTAGCAGTCGCCTGTGCTTTTGCCAACAGCTCAGCCTGATATGTGGCATACCAGCAAGTGTGTACTATAGTGTCGGTTCAACAATCGCTGTGGCACGAGCAGTGCTGGTAGATGTTATGGTTGCTCTCTTTCTGCTAATTTACACAACCTCTCAACACTAACGCTCATGAATGCATCGACATTAAGGCACTTATATGGCGAAATTGACGCCGTAGGACTAACGCTTTCTTGCTACGCGAAAGTGCGTTGGTCGCCATCGCAAATGTACTGAACTACGCAGGCAACGCCATGCAGCGCTGCCTCTACCTAGCGGTGCAGGCTTGTAAACGTAGCTGTTCAGGCACTTACTCTGAGTTTGTCTGTTTTGCTGCGAGCTATCTCTGCTTGCAGTGCTGCTAGAGCCTTGTCAGCATCAGTGTTGGCAGCTCTCACAGTGTTTCTGCCAAACCTCACTGTCCAGCTGTGCGGCAGTGGCGCTGCGCATGTGATAGTGCTAGCTGCTGCGCTGATGTTCACAGGGTGCGGCAGCAGCAGCAGCCGTGCGTGCAGCGCTATTGTGCTGTCCTGTAGTGGTTGTGAACACAGGAGTCAGCAGTGTATAGCAGGCAGTTCGACAGAGTGAACAACTAGTAGCTTCTGTACACATGCTGGCAACTCAAGCATAGGACTGTGCGCGCAGTGAAACCATTGCTAGTGGTTGCGGAGCGCATAGGCAGGTGCTTGCATTCAAGAGACTGTGACATAGCATACATCACTGTGCAATCACATAACGTATACATCAAACTTTTGCATATATAAGTAATCAATAGTGCGTTGCGAGGCTGCAAATGTCACCTCAAAAGACGCCTTCGCACCATACTTCACATCACCAACAATAGGATGCCCCAAGTGTGCCAGCTGAGCTCTGATTTGGTGCTTTCTGCCAGTGTAGTTGCGCACTCTCACCAGCGTCTGTGAGCAGCAGTGATTGTGTTGTACGGTGTGAGATCAGTAACAGCTGTGCAGAACGCACATACTACACAGCGCAGCGCACTAGTACGCGCTGCTGAGCATTCAGCAAACAGCACAGCATGTATTACGTGTCGCAAGCAGTGCATGTCGCGATCGCCTGAACAGCTACAAGCCATACATTTAGCAATATTGCAGATGTTGCTGCTGCTGCAGCAGTTCGCAGGCACATCTAACAGTTGCTGAATGAGACTATGCAACAGTTTCAAAGATTAATACTTGCGCTATGCACAGAGTTGGTGGCAGCAGTGTATTGTTTAGTGCAAATACACATCTTCAAAGCAGTATACTTCATAAGTATAAACAGTATATGAACAGTGCATACCTGTATGCCATGCTCAGGCCTGTCAGACAAGTGTACAGCTTCCCATTCAGTAACTGCCATTTTCAGCTTAGGATCTTTGGATGCTTTCAGCCACTTCTTTTCATCAGTGCTTAGCGACGTCACATCATCACTGCTGCTGCTGCTCGTGCTACTGCTGCTACCGGTGGCCTCAGTGCTCATCCGCTGTGTGGTGAGGTTGATAAATGCACAAACACAAAGGCTGTCAACATACTGTAACTTGCTAATTGCACTATGCGACTACGTACACCGGCTGATAGCATGTGTGGGCAGAGATGTCCAAGCAGGAGCTGAGATAGCAATAACATAGCAATAATCCTGCATTTAGATGCTTATTGCGCATGCGTATCAGCCTACTGATACAGAACTTATACAGTAAAGCATTAATGACATCGAATGCGACCCACTGCCTCCACTAACTCAAACCATGTCAGCGTTTATTTCGTGTGTGCTTTCACAACATGCAGTTTACAACAGTATAACACCATCACATACCTGACTGCCACTGCTGCTAGTGGCTGCAGCTGGACGCAGTCTACTAGCAACAACTTTAGTGCGCTGCCCCTTGCCGCCCTGTGGCAGCATCATAGCTTCACACACACCAGAGCCCTCTAGCTTGCCAGCTACTACTGCATAGTACACCTATCAGCATTGACAGCAACCAGTAGCAACCACATGGCGAAGGTGGGAGCTTCAGCAAGCAAGCCAATACATGGCAGGCTTTAGGATGTGATAAACACATTGTCAAAAGTTCATATATTACTAAGCATCAGTGCTGCTGGTGGAAGGTACTGACCTTGCGCACGCTTTTGTGATCACTGAAAGCTTCTGAGAGCTTGGCAGAGGCTCTGCCAGTGCGTGCAAACACAATGACTCCGCTCACAGGCCTGTCTAGCCGGTGCACCTGCAATCATATCCAGTGCATATACATTCAGTACAAACACACACTCGTTGTGATCATGATCAATGACCTCTGAGCTTCAAGCTCACCATGAAGCTTCCAATCAAGGAATACTGGCATCGATGGAGGCAGGCAAACTTTGCATCGAAAGCCTCTTGAGCAGACATGCGATCACAACAGATATATACCTGAGCGCAGAACACCTGACCAGGTATGAAGAACTTGTGCTTGAGCCAGTGCTGCGCCATCAATCGGATGTCAACGTCTCCTGTACGGTCTCCTTGGCTCAGTATGCCTGGAGCCTGCGATATGAGGATGGAACGCATCTCACGTCAATCAAGTGTCGTGATGTCTGGTAGCGAAGTAACATGCTGGGCGTAGCAACACAGTCTAACACCTGGACGCACAGTTGTGGTAAGGGCAGTTGCAGCCCTGACAGCGGTTCACCTTGTTGACAGCCAACACATGCGGGTCGCAGAACAGCACGTGCTTTTGAGTGATCTCTCTGGGCAAGCTGTCCTGCCTCAGTAGGTCTTGCTCACGTGCCTTTGCTCGCTTGTACAATGTTTGCCTTTCTGAGCCACCACGCAGCCTGGGAATCATGTTTGAGAA
>AXNI01016518.1:0-12115 GCA_000498555.1 Heterococcus sp. DN1 | reverse complement strand
GTTGTCCATGCAGCCAGTACAAACTGGTGATGCTGTGCGCTCCAGTGATCATTGGGTTTGTCAATCCACACAGTGTCACTACCACAGCTCACCACATCTTCTTCTGTCAAATCTCCTGAGCAACTGAGACCCAGCGTAGGTAAAGGCAGCAGCAGCTTACTGTCAAACGCAGCTGGGGTAGCACCCAGAGCAAAAGCTGGAGCACCCGGAAATCCTCCAAATTGGTGCTGCTGAAATGAAGACACTTCTTCCCAGCGAACTTCGCTTTCGCCAGCTGATACTGGGAATCGCATAACGAATCTTGAACCAGCTACTCTGCCAATCAAACAGGTGTTGAGCTCGTCGAAGTCAGGCTCGGTGCCCTTATCAATCAGCTGCTGCGTCTTTACGAGCAGGGCACAACGAGCATCAATGGCATCAACTGCAGCTGCCGTTATTTTAGCAGTGTCCAGGTACTGCTGCTTATCTAATGGCAATGAGTTGTACCGTGCTGCTGCTACCGCTGCAGCTGCGTCTCGTATAGCGTCCAGTTGCGCCTTGTATGCGCACAGCTGTGGTGTCAGCGTGCGACGTAAATCTACACTAGGCTTGTTGCGCAGCTGCTGAGCATGCACCTGCCACCCCTTCACGCTGATCAGGTAGTATGGGGTCACAGTCAGGTAGTTATCAAGCTGAACCTGTAGCTGTGCTTGCATTAGGAGGACGATGTCAGCATGCCGCTTCCTGATAGGTGCCAGCTCATTGACTCTTTCATTAGTGCCACCAAGAGTCTGCAGCACAGAGCGCACGCGGTACTGCTCTTGCAGCTCTTGCAGTTGCTGCTGCTGCTTCTTTAGACGCAAAGCAACCTCTGTGCTCTTTACAACTAGCAGCGGGCTATCTGTTTGCACAGCCAGAGCCTCAAGGTTCTCTGCTGAGCAAAGACAGAACTTTTGTAAGGCCCGCATCACTCAGCTGCTGTTTGTAGACTGTTAGCTCTTGTTCGCTCACTTTAATGGCGCTCTGCAAGTCTGCAATTGCAGTGCTACGCTCGGCTTCGGCAGCTGCGGCACAGCTCGAGCGCTCAGTGTCGCATACCGATATAACGTCATCACAGTCCATAGCTGTAGCACTTATACAAAGAATTGAATGATGTTGTGCACACACTGCGAGCAGCTTTTGCCTCTGTTTGTTTATTGCGTAAAACGCAAATGGACCGAGAACTGAGCCTGCTTTTTGACAAACGGCTTTCTAGGAGAGCAGATGTTGCTCATTCAACGATATTATCGCATTTGGCATGCCTGACTTTACCCCAAGCGAAGAAACGGTGCCAATCCAACCTGTGCAGGCGGCAGCTGATGGTAATCAAAATTTGCAACTCGTTGAACCTCAATCATCAAACACTGCTTTGACCAGTACTCATAGCACTGCAGAAGGAGTAACTGCTGCAGCACACGACGGCTCTGGTCATGGTGTAAGAGCAGATGTCAGCGATGCTGTGCTCTCGGCAGTGAATGATCTTGGCGAGGGAGGTGCCTGCTCTCAAGTTGTCGCTGCTGTGAGCAGAGCACTCAGCTCAACAATCGAGCAGCATGTACGAGCAGCTTTTGAAGAACCAGACATGCAGACATTCTTAGAGGCTACTGTGAGATTAGCATTCGCAGCTGCAGTTGAGAGAGAGGTGGAAGCTCAGCTCAGCTGCATGGACCTCGCAGCTATAGTGCGCACTGCTGTGGCAGCTGAGATTGATGAAGCTGTGCAAGAAGCTGTTGCAGCAGAGATGGTAAGGTCTGCTGCGCGTATAGAGGAAGAAGTGAGGCTAGCTTTTGCAGCAAGGGCAGCCTCCGCAGCTCAAGCAGCAGTGGATGGGGTGCTAGCCGAACAGAACAGCGATCAAAACAGTGCACCTGCGTCCTCTGCGCAGTAGTGGCATGCGCATCATAGCACTGCTTCTGCAGGCCAACTTTGACTCTTTCTTCCGTGCGCTTTGATGTCAGTATCGATTTGTAGCAACAACAGCAACAGCAGCAATACTACTACTAGACAAGCGGCTTTTGTGTTACAAGAAGCAGCAGTAGCAGCATCAAGGTCTTTGTAGTAGGACCCCTGGGAGGGCTATCACCACATGTAGCAGCAGTAATGGCAATACACACTTCGAGCAGCGGCCTATCTTTCATAACAATAATAGCCAATAGCCGCAGCAGGACAGTAATGGTATCAGCAGCAGCATCAGCAGCACACAGCAGTTCATGCACCGCACACAACGGGGGCGCCTTATGCTTAAATTCAAATACATATATATGTACTATATTCATCACTTCATCCTTCAGGCGATGCCGCTGATGCCGCTCTACTTATGCGCTGTACGAGCCAGCACTATGAATCAATGTGAGCCTCTTGCTGCCATTGCTGGTGCTCTGTGTATATGCCTTCACACGCAGCACAAGACAAAAGCTGCAGTTTGTCAACAGAAACACATGCCATCATGGGTGCGAAAGAGAGGGATATGAATAGAGGGTGTGTATTGACATATGTGTGTTTGCCTCAAGTATATGATATGGACATGTTGTCCACGACAAGGCGCGAGTTATAGCTCTACTAGATTTAATGCTACTGCGGCTACTCTGTGTGCACTACGTCTGATCTGTGTATATGGCACCGTTCACTATGTAATCAAGCACGAAGTCACTTACTCACAGCTCTACGTCACCACTATGTACCTGCCGTTTATGTAGTGCTTAGAGTACCCCATATACGCTCATACTACAACCGTATGCCAGTGCTGTGCACCACTACTGCTAAGCAGAGCGCTAAGGCTGCTGTAGTATACTGCTGCTATTATTGTATGTGATGCTATTGCTACTGCTCTGGCTAGTGTTTAAGCTTGTTGAGCTGCTCTGTTCAGTAGCCGCTCAGTGAGTGTATGCCCCTTATCATGTGCTAACTGTGCTGCTATTTCACCTGCCTTATTCACTGCATGCAGATCAGCACCAGCTTTGATCAGCAGGCACAGCACTGGTGCTCTGTAGTAGTTGTGCCGCGCTGCTACATGCAAGCAAGTGTCACCAGCAGCAGTGGTGACATGCACATCAACACCAGCAGCTAATAGCACTTTCACTGTGTCAGCTGCAGTACACTGCATCAGTGCTGTTACATGTGTGCAGCACTGTGCTCCCTGAGTGCACACTAGTGGTACAACTTTGTTCATGACTGCTGTTGCGCCACTGTCAAGTAGTAGCTGTAGCAGTGCAGCGTGTTGATGCTTTATACCCGCCATATGCAGACTCATTTGACCTTTGGCATCAGCGCAGTTCACATCGACACCAGCAGCAATCAGAGCTCTAGCACACTCTACATTGCCGTAGAACGCAGCCATGTCAAGAGCTGTGCCTGCAAGTTTGTTTGCGCACTTGTATGCATCAGCACCATGCTGTAGTAGTAGTTCAATGATAGCAGCACATGCAAGATACAGGGCTGTAAAGCCAGCATTGTTACGAGTGTCTGCAGCTGCACCATGCCGTAACAACCACTCAACAGCTGCTCTTTGCCCTGTACTCACAGCTGCAATCAGTGGTGTATTGCCTGCTACGTCAACTGCTGTGATGCTAACACCACGTTGTACCAGTAGCTCCATTATGCCTACATGTCCTTCAGCTGCAGCACTCATCAGAGCATCCGTACCTGTGCTGTCTCTGAGGTGAATGCCAGCACCATGATCTAAGAGTAGCTGCACAGTTGCTATACTGGTACAGCGCACAGCTGCCATCAATGCACTACGTCGTTTGCAGTCTACAGCATTCGCGTCTGCTCCTGCTTTGAGTAGAACAAGAGCCACGTCTACTCGCTGTTGCAAGCTTGCTGCAATGAGGGCCGTCGATCCCTCGCTATTGACAGCATTGACATCTGCACCTGTTGTATTAGCAACTTTACACTACCAAAAGCCCCGTACTCTGCAGCCAGCATCAAAGGGGTGAAGCCTACGGCATCTTTTGCTTCTAGCCGAGCATCAACTGTTGCTAGTAGTAACTCACAGCATGCTGGTATTCCCCCTTCAGCTGCTAAATGTAAAGCTGTTTTGCGCTCTCCTTTGAGCGAAGCTTTGGATCAGCACCGTTCTCTAACATGATCTCTAACACCTTGGGGCAGCAGCATGTCTGAGCTGCGCACATCAGTGCTGTCTGTACTGTGCCATTGGCAATCTTGTTGCAAGCATTGATGTCAGCACCAGCATCAACCAGTAGCTTTACACACTCTGCTAGCTTTTGTGAGGATGAGGGTTAAGTTGGGCCATGACATGCAGCATCAACGTGTGTATCTCTTCTGTGCGCGTTAGCATGGGGACCAGAGCTTTCGCAGACCCACCAGGATCTAGGAAAGCTCTTACTGCTGCTGCAGAGTGACCGAACTTGGCTGCGTCGAGAAGCGCGCTGAGGTTTGGTGTTCTGTGAAGCACCAGAGTCGTCGCCTCTTCTTTCTTCTGCGCTTTCTTCTTGCGAGCCATGCTGCAAGCTGCACTGCTTGAAAGAACCAAAACCTGCACGCGGCACGAATTCGAAACTGGACGTACTGCTGCTCCTACTTGAACAAGAAGGTTTACCAGTTGCTAAACCGCGCCATCCGTGCGCTATGAAGCAACTGGCTGCAGTTGACGAGGCCTATCAACCTAATACACTACGACGCAGATGCCGCAGGCCAGCAAGCCTTGGTCGAGTGGCAACTGTTCTCGTTTCCACAACCGCTGCTTTGAATCTCACAGCGTGTGCTGCATTTAGCAGCTGTGGACCATGCAGTCTACTGCGCAGTCAGCCACAACTAAAGCCTGCAGCAGCTTCACAGCAGCGGCATACTGTCAGAACGTCCTGCGTGATGAAGGTGCTGACACCACAAACAGCTGGCGATAGCAGCAGTGGCCGTTCTGTTGCAATCAGTACAGTGCAAGCAGCACTAGACGCTGCTGAAAAGAGGGACTGGAAGCGATCTCTTACACTGTTTCATCTCAGCCTCACCACTGGCCGCAGACCAAGAGTAAGTGCAAGCACACTCTGACTCATAGACCTGTGTGTGCTCTACAAGCTTTTAAGCTGATGTGCTTCTTCTGCATTCTACTACTCCGCTGCTGTGGCTGCAGATAAGAGACTGTAACAAGCTGCTGCGAGTGCTTGGCGATGGTGGCAGACTTGCAGATGCTGTTAAAGCATTTGAGATGCTGGTTCAGGCAGAAATAGTGCCTACTCTAGTCACTTACAGCACTATCATCAGCAGGTAATGATCCAGTTCTATGTACACTGTGAGAACTGATGTAGCCGTTGCTTATGTAGCACAGTTAATGTGTTGAAGAGTGCTTGTTGCGCTGCTACAGCAAGTATCGCTAGCGCAAGTAGCTGTAGATGTGCTTGTTTACACAGTCTTTATCCGCTGTGACTAACACGGATCGCGGTCTGCCTTTGTAAACTCACAGAGCTGGAGCGCTCGGTCACATTTCTGTAGCAGAAACTTTTTACAATGACATGCTGAAGCGTGGCATTAAGCCAGATGTACAGGCTATCAACAGTTTAATCAACGCTTTTGCAAAGGTTAGTACCTGCGACTGTCAGACGTGAAACTGTTTTGCATGTATAACTGTCATCATCAATCTTGCTGCAACAGCGAGACGCCATTACAGCCTCAACAGATGTTACTCAGTTGTGAAGCATATTAGTAGTAGTTGTCATAAGTGAGAAATATACGGAGCGACTTGCAGGTATATTGACATTCTGCCATGCATTGTACTTGTGTACACAGGTGGGAGCAGTAGACAGAGCAATGGAAGTATTTAGACAAATGCAGGAAGTTGCAGTAGCGCCTACTATCATTACATTTAACAGTATACTGGATGCCTGCGCTAGAAATGGCGATGCTGTCAGAGCTGCAGAGGTATACATTACGTACACATAACACAATGTGACATAGATCGACGCGTTTTGCACACAATGCATGTATAGATCTTCTTATATGATATATAGAGTGATCAGAGCTCACAAGGCTTGTCTACCTGCCTGTAGTGTCAGCGTGTAGGAAGGCACGAGCTGTTCCTATGCCACGCTGTTAGAGGCATTCATTGCAAGTTAGGAGACACTGTGAATGCGCAAGCTGTTCTTTATTTGACTTCGTTACTTTGTATACATGCCGTGTACTGACACTGTGCTCTTGCTTGGTGTACACGCATTGAATATGCATAGGTGTTTGAGCTAGTGAAGCAGCATAAGCTTATACCAAATGAGCGCACATACTCTATACTTATACACAGGTAAGTTGTGCTGTACACAATATTGCGCACAGCAACAACAACATTGTTCTCGCTTGTTATAACTGCTTACGCTAGTACTGTAGGCTAACAGCAATGCATCGAATCAGCATAAGTATAGCTGAAATCTGTTTGGATACGGGCAATCCGAACATACCAACACTTGCTGAAGTCAAGATCTAAATTGATGAACAATTGCAGCAGCAGCACCCTTATAATGCTGATATGGATTGTGCCATTGAAACTGGTATCGATAGTACTGCCAGTAGAGCCATTGTAAGAAGTGTACCAATGTTGATTTCACTGACACTTAGTTTACTCTACTGCTTATACTTATACTTATACTGACATGCTACACTGTACAAAACAACAGTCACGCGAAGGGAGGCAGTGTAGACGAGGCCTTTCAAGTACTCAAGAGTATGACTGCAGCAGGGCTAACACCTAACACATTCACATACAGCACACTGATCAATGCCTGTGCTAAGGGTGCACAACTCAGTAAAGCATTTGCTACACTGAAGGAGATGAGTGATGAAGGTCTTGTACCTAATGTTGTAACATGGACTACTCTCATTGACGCCTGCAGCAAGGTGTGTTGTGCTGCTTACTGATCAACAACTGTATAGCTATATTGCAGTAACATCATACAGTGAATGCTGTGTTAGTGTACTTAGTGTACTTTTGCTAGACTGAGTATGCACTGCAGTAGTGAGTGTTGTGCAATCACTTGTACTCAGTCACTAGTGCCATGTTAGCATATAAGATCACCTGGTAGCAGGATGTAGCTATGAGGTTTTGTTTCGTCAAGCTGTAACACCTTTGTCTGTCGCTCAGGTGGGTATTTGCTGTGATAACGCTATGACGCACTGTTTGTGCTACTTACTGATCACTACTGCTGTGTTACATGCTGTTCGATGTTGCTAAACAACAGAGTAATGAGTTGGAAATGGGGTATGGTTTGTTTAAAGAGATGGTCATTAGAGGAGTGTCACCTAATGGCGTTACATGCAGGTAAACGGCTTTCTGTAACTGCTGCTATGACTTTAAAGCATAGTGTATGCTGTAGGCTATCTGTAGCGATGGTTGACTAGCTTGTTGAATACTTCCAGTTTTTATGCTAGCGAAGTACCATCTTGTGTGTCTTGCGTCTACTGTGTTGCTGTATTCAGTATGCGTAGTAGCTCGCACAGTGCACTAACATGTACTCTGCATCATTTGACATTGCATGCTTGACAAACACTACGCTAGTGCTCTGATTGATGGCTGCTTGAAACATAAGGAGGTTGATCTTGCCTTTCAAGTGCTAGAGTATATGCTTGACACTGGGCTAGAACCCACCAAGGTAATTTATAGACCATCACATCTATTAGTAGCAATAAGTATTTATGTTTGTTCTGTGATACTGAGATACAGATTGTTGTTAGTGGTTTGATTGCACGACGTTGTGCTATATGCTGCTTACATATGTGATACTGACTATAAGAAATGGTATGATATACAACACTGCGCTGACATGCGAACAAGTGGATGCTGCAACACACGTAACGCTGTGCTGTACTACTGTACACAGTAGTAGTTCGCATTGCTCATGCTTGATGCTGTCATAACGTGCATGTGTGTATGTATGTACGTATGTACGTGTAGGTGACATACACTAGTCTGCTGTCAGAGTGTGCACGGCTAGGACGAGCAGACAGAGCAGCACAGATACTAGCACAAATGCGGTACAAATCAACTCTAAACAGCACAACAGCAGCAGCGGCTACTACTGAAACAGCAACTGCAACTGCTACTGCAACTGCTACTGCAACTGCAATTACTGCACAGTTGAAGTTGCCTACACTGAACAGACGTACATCCGGGTCTGTCGAAACTGGCTCTACTGCTGGCGCGGCACAACAGCAGCAGCAGTATTCTGCAAGCAGTAGCAGTAGTGGTGTTCAACAAGCAGCAGCAGCAGCAACAGCAGCAGCACAACACGCAACTACTGCTGACACTGCTACTACTGTCACTGATGCTACTGCTGGTGCTACTACTATCGCTACTACAGCTGCTACTAGCATAACTGCAGCAACAGTTGATGATAGAGACAGTGATGTAGTAGATAAGAACCTATTTGACAAGGATCTGTTAGTACTGTTTGGTAAAGCAAAGCGTGTAGATGAAGCATTCACTGTGCTAGAAGCTATGATCAGTAGACGAGAACTGCCCGATAACGACAGGTAAGTTAACAATTACAGCCCTTCTATAACACTTTTTTTTACTGCAAATTATGTTCAGGTGCAAGACAGCTTGATAGCAGCAGTGCTGGTGTGAGAACATAAGCAACAGCTTGCACAGCTCAATGGCACAGTTTGTGATCGAACTACAGTGCGATGTAGCATTTGTGCATACTATATGTTTGAGTGAGCAGTATAGTACAAGGAAAATTTGCTGCACAACACTAGCATGTACAGTTGACGCTGAGTCCCTGAACTACTATCCATTGTATGCTATATTATTGTGCTTGTGTATGATGCACACATAATACATCAGTTGGAGTACACTGTTTGATGCAGTAGAGACAGGACGTCAGTTTGATCATGCTGTTGCACTGTTAGAAGGCATGAGGGAGAGAGGACAGGTTAGAACAGCATATACTACATAGTAGTATGCTATATACACCAGTAATTATGTAGATCAGCATTTGATAGTGGTCATCAACAGTGCTGCACAAGGCTTGTGTGCGCGTGATGAATAGAACGTGAAGCACTGTTGCACGATGTAGTACATCTAGTACATTGTACACTGGTAACGAGCAACATTGCAGTGTGATCGCTTTTCTCCATACAAAAAAAGCTTCATGACGGGGGATTGCAGCAATAGTTGTTTCAGCGCTGTGTTCATTGTGGCATCTTTGCTGTGCTGATCGTGTACTACATTATGCTATCACTGATGTTATGACAATGCATTACTATAAGAACAGCATCTACCAATCAATGAAGTTACATATGGTGCACTGCTGGGTGCCTGTGGCCGTGTTAACAAGCTTATGAGAGCATTTTTACTAGTACAAGAGATGAAAGAGACAGGTGTAATGCCTACTGAAGACACTTATCTGTCACTACTTGAGCTGTGCAGGTGAGCACTGACTATGTTGTACATGCACACCATCAATTATGCGTGCTACTTGCAAGTTATCTCTGTATACTGCAAGACATGGTCAAATGCTTTGCACTTCGTAAAGGGCAAATTAGCTGAGTCTGTCACACAGTGTCAAGGTTCTGTACGTACCATGCAGCAAATCATGTTCATGCACAAATAGCAACATGCGCACAAGAGTCGTAGTCTAACTGCTATCACATTGCAATGTGCCATACGTGTCACGCACAACAGACAGCAGCGCGAAGGCAAAGCAGCAGTAGATGTATTTGAAGCTATGCGTAGTAATGGTGTGACCCCTGGTGTACGCAGCTACACATCACTGCTGCAAGCTATCTCCGATGACAACATCAGGCGCAGCAAAGCTATCACTACTGCTGCTAAAGGTATGTTTTGATACTACTTATTTGCAACACTATAAGTAATATTGCAACAGTAATGAGAAACTCAAATAGATCGCGTGCTACTGTCCAGAATGTTCAATGAGTGTGCTTTTGGAGTTTAGCTGTATCGTACCATCATGTAAATGTGTGCTTAAGTAGCAATGCTTATTTGCTTCATTGTATGTGTTACACAGGACGACGGAGCTCAGAATCAGCTAAGACGACAGTTACTGGAAGTGGCGTTACAGACCAGTCTGCTGATCACAGCACTACGCACAGCAACACAGACAACAGCAGTAGTAGCAGCAGTATCGAAGACACTTTACAGCAGCAAAGCGATACTACTGACATTTCTGCTGTAGGCGATAGCTTGCAGAGTGTATCACAGCAACAGCAGCAGCAGCAACAGCAAGAGATGGTTATGGCAGCACCAAGCGATCCTGCTGCTGACAACCTATTCAGAGTGTTCCTTGTGTTTGGTGAGATGCGCAGTAATGGTGTCAAGCCTGACAATGCAGGTAAGCACAACTGCTGCTTTGTGTTTGTTGTGATGCCAACACATCTTGTGATTAAACATATGTCTACACAGCGCTACTGGTAGTAGCAGCTATTGTGAGCTGTGTAGCCACTACTGCTGGCACAACGTTGTTGTGCAGTCAGTGCTCTGAGTTCAGCGTAGCACTGTACACCAGTATATCACTGCTACATGTCACGCGAGCTTTTCCTCTATTTGTACATATCTCACAATTCCTTTTCCTGTGCTAGTACACGTGCACTGACAGAACATGTAACCTTATATACATATGATATGCTCTATGCTGTATGCCTTGTACAAACACACAAAATACACAGCGTACAATGCACTGATTAATAGCTGTGCAGCAGTAGGTGATGTGGACCGTGCTATGAGAGTCTTAGGACAGATGTACGATGATGGACTGCTACCTGATGCTATCACATACACTAGCTTGATCAAAACTGCTGCTGCTGCTAACAATGCTGACATAGCTGAAGAGGTGAGTGCGTGTCAGTTTATTCAACTTCAACAACACGCCAATACGTCAGTACTGCTTCAAGTACTTGAACATCGTCACATTGAGCAGTTGCTGTAATTTGTTCAGCTATAATCACTTGTATTGTGGGCGTGAAGATATTATGCAATTTGCAGGGTTTAGAGTTTCTATGGCAGACATAGCCAGTAACTGTTATGTATGCAATGTTACGCTGCTAGACGCATTGTTGCCGGCTGCGAGTAGCACTAACACCAATGAACTCTTGTGGCCTAATGCTTGTTGTCTGTTGATCGTCATGCCGCAGATATTTGAGGCAATGCAGCAGAGGACCAACCACTTCAGTACATACTTTCTGCCTACAGAGCGCACATACCGTCATGTTATGGCTGCTAACGCTAACGTACAGCGATACAGGTAAGAGCAGCAACATACAGTTTCAAGGCACTGCATATCTGTCTGTTAATGAATTTTAGCTATGTTGTACACATACACACAAGTGCTTCTCTCATGCAACAATCGCACATGCGTTCAGCAATGTTGCAACATGCTGCTACGCGTGCGCCTGCGAGATTGATGGTAGTATGTACAACATACTAATGTTTGTTGATATCATTTGTCTATCCTTTATTTATTTTGTTTTCTTGGCACAACAGTCGAGTGCAAACTCTTTGGAAGCAGATGCTGCGATCAGGCATTGTGCCTACTAACAGTACATGCAGACAAGTGCTAGCAGCCTGCTATCACAAGGGTGACATCAACGCTGCACTTGCAGTCTACAGCACTATGAAACAGGCTAACATAAGGCCTGATAACAGAGCTCTATTGTCACTTGTAAAGTTGTGTGAAGCTGAAGGCTTGCATGATGTAGCGAGAAAGATCATGAGCGATCGCAGCAGTGGCAGCAGCAGCGCTAGATAGCAATTGATGCTCTGCACGCACGTGTACATAAGGTTTGATAGATAGCAGTGTGGACAGCAGAGATTGTGTAAGGGTCAACACATAAAATTGACAAGCTCATTATTAATCTGCAAGCGCCAACTGGCTGTGCTTTCGCAAACGCCGCCTTGCATTTGCCGCCTGGAACGTCAGCCAAAGCTTGCAGTGCGGTACTGCATAGCAGCCTGTAAGTTGCTGCCAACAACCTAGGCCTGGCACGCAGTCAAGGTTCTTGAGGCGATTCTTGCAGCTTTTGTGTATTGGCGCTGCTACTGCTGCAGCTCACCTGTGAACACCGCTTCATGTAGCACTTAAGGCACGCAGCCACACAAACGGAGGCTCAGTTTTTGCTTGCCGTTTCAGTATTCTCCGCATTG
>AXNI01016505.1:0-14522 GCA_000498555.1 Heterococcus sp. DN1 | reverse complement strand
ATATATATATATATATATATACATCCGTGCATAGGCAAGTTCTTTTCGCCAACTGCCGCTGATTCTAACTGTCTGCTGTCAGAACGGCTTCGCTGATCAGACATTTTCAACCTGTTGTTATCGCAGGTGCGATGCAGGGGATGTGTTCACAATCCCAGCCAACATTGAGAAGACCTTTGACCAGATCTCTAATGCTGTGGCCTATGTAGCAGCCAGCGGTGCTATGCCTGTCATGATGGGGGGTGATCACTCTATTGGCTTCCCTACTATCCGTGGCATTGCTTCAGTCACATCTAAGAAGATTGGCATCATCCACGTGGATAGGCACGCTGACATACAGGTCAGTGACGTCACTGTAGTGTAGCAGTACTGTTGTATGTTTCGTACACAGTTGCCACATGCTACTGTATGCCGCGCACATGCAAGCGCATAGCAGTCCTATGAAGCGCGTGCATATGCAATTGGCTGATGCCTTTATGAAGCATTACTTGATCATCATAGTGCAGTGCACTAGTAGTAGCAGCGTGCCATTTGTCAATGCCAGTGTATGCAAGTGCACAACAGTCACACGAAGAGTGCCGAAACCCTGCAGTTGCTGCAGCTATGCAGCGCTATCAGTATTGTAGTAGTAGTAGTACGATGCACCAGTAGCAGCAGCGCTACTGAACTGCAGCAGCAGTGCCAGTATGTGCACAACTCAACATATTTACTTTGCTGCTCACACACACACAGCATGGCAGTGCTAACAACCTTGTATCTGCTACATGCATGCGTCATGTTCTGCTGCACTGATCTAACTACATCCAACAGGAGAAGGATCTGGATGAGCGTATGCATACTACACCATACTTCCACGCTACCAACTTGCCTAATGTGCCTGCTATCAACCTAGTGCAAGTTGGCATTGGTGGCTGGCAAGTGCCCCGTGCTGCACTTAAGGTCAGCAATGATTGTAGTAGTAACAGTATTAGATAGCAGTAGCTACAGCACAGTTGTAGTAGCAGTAAGCTGTAGTACTAGTACCAGCTTGGTAAACTGCACATCAACAAGCACTTGAATTTAGCAGTCGTCTTTGTTTGGTAGTCATACAACACCAGTATGTATGCGCATAGCGCTGTCGCCTTGAATGATGCTTGTCTAGGCGTTGTGCTTACCATTACCGCTATATGTGTGTGACGCTTTGTGCTACACAGAACATGCGTGAGCGACAGACCAACATCCTCACTATGCAGGACATTGAGGATCTAGGCATGGACAAGGTTAGTGGTGGTCATCATTTTCATCATAGCGTTTATTAGTATAGAAGTTTGCGTCACATTCATAGTGGCACTGCTGCTGCTGCTGCTGTCATTGCTGTCATTGCTGTTAGTGCAACGATGTTTGAAGCTTCAGTTTGACGAAGTGCTGCAGTAACCCTACCAGCAGTGCTCGTACTATCACTGCATAAGCACTGCTACTACTGACAAGCTTTACAGTTGGTTCTGGATACAGCACTCATAAGCACTGCTAATCTCAACACTGACACGACTACTGCAGTACCTAACACTCCTACCGCAGGCACCACTGCTAACACACTGCATGCTTGCTCAACAACAACACATCATCATGCATCAGGTAATTGAGATGGCCCTGGATGCAGCTTGGAAGGACTGTGATGCTGTGTACATGAGCTATGACATTGACTCACTAGATGCTGCATTTGTACCAGGCACAGGCTGGCCAGAGCCAGGAGGCCTGCTGCCAAGAGAGGCACACAAGCTTGTAGGAGGCGTAGCCAAAGAAGGACTCTGTGGCATGGAGCTCGTCGAAGTGAGTAGTGCAGTAATGGTGTTGCACATATAAAGCACTTACAAGCTAATATTTACTGCATGTGTAGATTTGTGGGTGAAGGCGCTGTGCTAGTTAGCAGGCAAAGGTTGCACAGCATGTCTTGGTGCTGCTAAGTTGCGCATACATTAGATAAGGTTGCAGTGCGACGAAGTGTGTATCTGGTATAGAGTGTATTGTGCAGTATGATATGTGTGTGACGAGCTCACTGTCAGTAAGGTTACTGTTGGCGTCGCTGTTGCGGCGCTGCAGCGGCGTGCGCGCACATGCTTTATGCAACAACGCTAACCATTTGCAAACTATACTGATGTGTTTCACTATGACTACCAGGTGTCACCACCCTATGATGTGAGCGACACTACAGCTCTGCAGGGGCTGCGCATCATTGTAGAGGCACTTGGCTCTCTGGTGGCCCACGGCAAGATGGGCGCTCACAAGCACATCATTGACAAGCCATTCGTACCGTTCTAAGCAAGCTGCAGGCATCAATTGCCACTACGACAGCTGCTGCTGCGCTATCACTGACACTGAGGCTTGCCGCACCAGCGATGTGAGCAGCAGCACTGGCAGCAGCTGCAGCTGTGTGCAGCTTAGTGGTGGTCTCTTTATTCAGGCAGCTTCATCTGCAATTCTTCTCTCTGTGTGCACTTGGTTCACGCATGCACTTGAATCTGATAGCTGTCGCTGTGAGCATGCACTGTGAGATTATCTGAGACTTGGCAATACAATAGAAGCAATCTCTTGTGTTCGAACGTGCGTATAGTGTGTGCATTTCGTTTATACTGTTGCTGTACACACTGTTGCCGTTTTAAAACGTTGTGTCTCAAACCAAGGTGTTACAAATGTGGTGAGTCACCTCCCTAGGATTCGGAACGTGCTCCTGTGTGCGTGCTGCTGCAGCTGTTGGTGCTTCTTTGCAACGACAGATTAACACTTGCAAGTAAACAACATGAATCGACTTTTGAAAATCAGAAAGCCAGCTGCTGTTGAGGTGAGACAGCCTCGAGGCGCCCTGAAAGCGACAGTGATCATGCCAGTGCTGCTCTCAGTATCATCACTTGGTCTCACATACTGGCTAGTCAGGAGGTGCGTTGTGTGCTTGCAAGTTCGCAAACAGATTCATGAGTTGGGATGCTTTTCTTCTACTAAGTAGCGTTGTGCTGTACTCATGTGTTATGCTGCTGCTGATGTAACAGAGTGCGGAGACGTTGGAAGCAGTCTCAGCTGCTGCGCAGCCACCCTGTGCCCATACAGCCATCAGCGCTTGTACCAGGAGATTTTGTTGCCTTGCGAGGCACTGTGGACGCTGACCTGCCTCTTTCTAGCCCAGACAAAGGCATACCCTGCGTACGATTCGCACGCAAGAAGGTGAGCGATTTACTTCATAAGCAACTGCGATGCAGCTCAAGAAGAATTGCGCTACCAGCTATTGCTCTGTTGACGAACAATAACATGCTACTTGCCAAGTAACATGTGATTGATCGTGGCATCTCTTCTCCATGCACATGCGCTATATCTGCTGCAGCTGCGGCTTGTAGACCAGAGGACTGGTGCTACAACATGGACGCATGGTGTGCATGGTGAGAGTTCAAGAGGGTTCTGGAAGCTCTTCAATGGCGTGTCACAACTGTTCAGCCCTATGCACACCAAGTTTGGAGGAGGCGTCAGCACTTCTCGAGAGGTAAACTAGCGTACACTCAGCAGGCTGACACGTGTCGCAACATCTAATGCTTTGCCAATTTCGCAGTTGTCCTGCATGCCTAATTGTCCTGCATGCCTAAGTGACACTTCTTTTTTACACTTTGGTATGCGTACCAGTATGTGTTTGAGTAAGCGACTGCAGTTTCGCTTTCGCACTACCTTGTGCTCATTGATCAGCTGTACATTAGCTCTAGCCGTCACACTCTATTGCTACACTGCTACTACTGCTGTTCTCACACAACGTATGCCCCTGTTACTGCTGCTGCTGCTGCTGCTACTGTTACAACGCTTGCACAGTCCAAGAAAGAAGCCTGGGGCATGGTCTATCAGGAAGTAGCAAGTGAAGAGGGCACAGCAGCTATCATTAAGCTGACAGGCCCTAATGGCAGCATAGCACTAGACCTTGCTGGTGCAGAGTTCTTAGAGCTAGAGACAGTTGAGGAGGAGTTCCAGCCAGTGTCTACGCAGGAGGGAGCAGGCAGCGATGGCAGGCGTGCACTAGGCTACAAGACTATCGAAAAAGTATGTGTACTTTGCTTGTAACACTAGTGCTGCAGTCTATCACACACTGTTTAGCTGTAGCTGACAGTGCAGGCTTAACTGCTGGCTCTGATCAGTAGCATGGCTTGCCCTCTTGCAGTGAAGTCAGTGCAGGCTCAGTTGCAAGCTGTGACTGACTGCTAGCATGTCTGCCACTTAAGGCCTAAGCGTTGTGCAAGCATGCTGCTTCAGTAGCACTCCTTCTATTGAGCGACAGCAAGCTGCTGCGTCGTACTGAGCACTTCTGCTGTGTACGTCAATGCATGGTTGCAGCTGCAGCAAGCGCTACTAGAGTTTCAGTGCACTACAAGGTGCTAGTGGCTGTCATTGAGCGGCGCATTTCGCTGAAGCAGTGTATCTATGCTCACAAAATCCAAATGTTTGATGTGCATGCGCACAATTTGTACACTGTTGCAGGTGCTGCGCACAGGAGCTTCAATGATAGTGCTAGGCGAGGTAGGGGTAGCTGAGCTGTCTGGCAAGGAAATGCTGGTAATTCGCAGCTCTACGCCAAAGGTCAGCAATTGCCATGTGGCACTAATATCAGCTCATGCTAACTTACAGTGCACAGTGTTGTATAGGTGCTGCTACTTGTGATTACACTTGTGTTTACTCACATGTACAGCGTGGTCAAGCCTGCACAGCATCGTTATTTCTTCGTACTGTGAAGCCTAGAGATGCAACGCCGACACTGCTTGCTGAACTAAGATCAGTACAGCCATGTCGCTCACACGCAATGTGCACAAATGCTTACACACTCTACCACTGGCTCGACTACAGAACATGCTGGATATCAAGACCACATCTATCTCACGCCCATTTGTAGTAACAGCCATGAGTGAAGCGCAGCTGCTGCACACTGTAGAGCGCAGCGGTAGGATCTATTTTTGGTGCGTGATCACTATCTACAATATCATGTTATGTATAATATAACAACTATAGTAATAGCTCTACACTGTGCTATCTACAGTGCACCAATTTGTCCATACTATCGATACGCCAGCAAGTACATTAGCACACACTAGTGATTCTTAACGTTATACATGTGTTAGGCTGTATGATGTGTTTGTGCTAACTATATACATACAGGTGTGCTGTGCCAGCTCTGCTAGCAGGTGTTGCCTTCGCAGCACTGGGCGCCTCTGCTTATGAGCCTCTTGCTAGCACTACTGTCACCAGCTACAGTGGTGGTGCGCCACTGCAGCTGCGGCGCTAAGTTCGTCCCTGGTGGTGCGCAGTGTGAAAGCAGTTGTTCACACCTTGTACATAGATGTGCTGTACTACTACATTACAAATCACAATGTACTATAGTTCTCTGCAGTATGTGAAAACGAGCTTGCAGCACTCAGCAGCAGTTGATAAGTGCAGAAGATGGTGATGATCAGCATCATATTTCGAACTGCAACTACAGCAAATGCATGAGCCCATAAGCTGCTGTTGCTGCTGCTCGTCAGAATATGATGCTACTATAGGCGCTAGGTGTGCTGTGTTTTTTAGTGCTGCTGTTGCTGCTGTGTACACTAGTGTGACACTCACACTGCTGCTGAAACGCTACACTCACACTGCTGCTGAAACCAGCGCGCAGCTTGTCACACTTATGTACATGCGCTTGGCAACGCTGAGAAAGGCTGCTATGAACCAATAGCGCCTTTGCTTTGAGTTGTGGTCAATTTGCCTTGTTTCTGTTGTTGACAGCTGCTTACCAAAAGGAGCAGTACTGCCATTCGTCACTTGTGGTTATTTATGATCAGCTTCGTTTAGCGGCAGCTGTAGCGAATTTGCGCAGGCCCTGCTCCCACTCAGCAACTGTCATACCATTAGGAGTACGTGTGGTCACAACGCCGGGACAACCTCTCTCTACATCGCGATCATTAGCTCCCCAGCCACAGTCGTCAAAGAAAAGCATGTCGCTGTACTCGATGCCGCTCAGCGCTTGCAGCTTTCTGAAGTGCTTTGTTTTTACTGCAGGGTAGATTTCTTGAAAGGTCATAAGATCAGCCAGCTTGGGGCCTCCTTCGCAGACCTCTAACATCTGCAAGCACTGCACAGCGTAGGATGTATGCGTCGTTGAAGATGCGCAAGCCACAAGCGTGTCCTCAAAGCGAGGGTCGCTGTGCAGCTCGTTCAGAGCGTGCAGTGCGCCAGGAAAGATCTTCACGATGTCTCGCCCAGCTTTGACTGTAAGGGAACAATGTGATCAAGGCAAAGCCGTACTATTAGCTTAGCTCAAGGTCTTGTTAGTGTATCTGCGAGGTCATCAGTGCTTACCTGTGTTTGTCGCTCTGTCCCAAGAGCGAGGAGCTGAGTCCAATTCGAACATTTCAGGGCTCCACACACACATATCTAGATCGAACACCACGAGCTTAGGAACTGTCATTGTGCTCAATCGAGGAAACGCAGAAACGGAGGTTGTCAACGATAGTGCTGCCAGCAGTTTGAAACTCAATATCATGCGCTGCTGAAGCACGGCGATGCTTATAGTACGCAACACCACATTATAGAATGAGCCTAAATTTAACAGGCTCAGCGCATGCAACTTCAAAAGTGGTTTTGCCTCATGGCCACCATTGCATGATAGGCAAAGATGCAGTTGCCTACACAAGCCACTATTGCGAGGAGAATGTCGCGTTGCTGTGTAAATATCTACTCGAAGCGCAACCTGCAGCTGAGATCTTCGCAGTGCTGATTTCGAATGAGAGAAAGCAAACGCCAATCTGGTACCAGAGGCAAGCTTGGCATTCAGATGAGCCTGTTGTGTGGGACTACCACGTAGTGTTGTTGCTCAAGGAAGCACAGCGCTCCTGGATCTACGATTTTGACACCACACTGGATTGGCCTTGCGAAGCAGTGCGATATGTTAGCGAAGCATTCAAGCCTGACTTTGATATGGACCCAAGGTCTGTAGCTGATACTACTCTTCTTTAGTATTTTGATGACAACATTTTGCTGCTTCATCTGACAGTTTCTTATTTGGTACTGTGCATTGTCATATGTTTGTGTGTGCAGCTTCAGGCAGCGCTTTCGAGTAGTCCCAGGCGCTGAGTACATCGCTCACTTTGCATCTGATAGATCGCACATGCTGCTACCTAGTGGAGAGTGGTCAGCCCCGCCGCCTGCGCACGCACCGCTCAGAGGCAGCAGCGCAACTACTGCGATGACACTGCCGCAGCTGCTGGACATGAACAACCTCAGCGATGCTGCTACTGCTGCTGCAGTAGTAGAGCATGCAGTGGCATCACATGCAGCAGCAGCAGCAGCAGCAAGTGCACAAGAGGCGGCGAGAGCTGAAACAGCAGAGTCTGTAACTGCAGCGCAGACTGTTGGCAGAGTTGTGTCTCTGGATACTTTTCTGTCAGAGTACTGCTCTACAACTGCTGCAGACGATGGTAAGCCTGGCTGATGCTGTGGTGTCAGTTAGGGCACTATTATCACCGCTGCGCTTGCTCACTTGAGCGATTAGCAAGCAGTTCAAACAAGGAAGAGATCCATCTATGCAGTACACCAATTTGGTGTTGAACGACCCTGAAAGGTGCAAAGAAGGCACACGCTGCCACACCTATCACTCTACGTATTGCTGAAAAGGCACTCATGGACAGTCGAATCGAATTGTGATGCATGCTGACATCAGCAGCAGGGCTGGCAGTAAAAGTGTTGAAAGCTATACGTGTCAACGCGCACATCACTCATAATGTAAGAGAGCTCACGCTGCATAATGCGACAATGTGTTTACGCCCTGATCGCTTTTCGCTATGTTGCCTCTTTGATGGTGTCTTTTTTACAATCATTGAGTGAAGCTGACAGATTGCCGAGTCGCAACAGTACTTGTACCTTGCATAACCTTAGTTTGTGTGCGTATGCAATCACGCAATATAGATACATTGAGTGAGTTGGATGCTGGATGCACATTGCTGCTAGCATTGAGACAGGCATCTACTGTAGACATTGAATAGGAATGCAGTATACAGCAGACAATACAGACTTAATGAAAGACACTCTCACTGTGTCAAGGCAGCCCAAGCCCTTGTGTGCTGCAACAAGCTGCGCGTAAGTTCGCTGCATGAACTGCTGGTAAGTCGAGCTCTCCTGTTCAAACCGATTTCTCTTTATGTAAACGCAACTAACTCCTGCATAGATCTGGTTTACACCTGGTCAGCCAGCTGTACCCTTCAGTAAGGTTTACACCTGGTCAGCAAGCTGTACCCTTCAGTAAGGTTATCACTGCCACTGCTGCTAGTGCTTTAGGTGGTGTTAGGGCAGTACAGGAGGCCATCGTCATACCAGCTGCCCATGAGCAGCCCTCCTCCCTCTACTGTCACAGCACAGGCCACACCACTGAGCTTAACTTCGCTGCTGCTGCTCTGCAGGTGAGTCACAGCTGTGCTGTAGCTGTAGCCGCTACTGCTGCTAGCACTACTGCTACTGCTACTGCTACTGCTGCTGCCCTTGCTGTCCAGCTTGTGCACAGTGAGCCTAGTGGCGCCGCTGCGAATGCGTACGCTCACATCTTGCTGTGACGCTGCGCTGCTTGCTGCAGTCATCATAGCCAGGTGGTCCTTCGCTACGAGGCTGCAGTATCACAGCAGCAGCACCAGCAGTAGTAGCAGCAGAGCACACAGTGATTGATCAGTGTCTGCAGCACAACAGTCTACTGGTGAGCCAGTGTGTTCAGCAAGCTGCTTGCGTTGCTAGTAGGCACATCGCAGCCAAGCGCATGTGCTGCATAGCAGCTACAATGTAGCATTAGCCCGCGTGTACCCGCTATTTAGTGCAGTACAGCTCATTGCTGTGCATCAGTACACACAGTGATCTGAGAGTTGCAGCGAAGTACTGGTAGTGTCAATCAAGCTGCAATTGTGAGCAATGTTACCTGGCAACAGTGTAGGCTTCCTCTTCTGCTGGTGCCAGTGCATCAGGCTCAATGTTGTCAAGAGCCAGTGGCAACTGCACTGTGTCTAGCAGCTGCAGCTCACCAGTAGCGCTGTCTCTGTTGAACACTAGCACTTGGCGCTGCAGCACAAGCAGCCATGCAGCGCAGCAGTTGAAATGCACACAAGCCGTCAGTCCCTATTAGCACGCTTACTGCACGTTTAAGCAATCGAACTGCCACAGCAAGGCATAGACATACTGATGCAGTGCTGCAGCTTGTCGCAATATGTGGTGTATAGAGCGCAGTAGAGCAGCACTATAGCACTGCAGTGCATCACCTGCATACACTATAGTAGGCGATGCAATGTACAATTTGTGTGCATACCAGTGGTGAGTCAGTAGCTAGTATGCGCTTGCCGTCAGGGCTCACTGTGATGCCATTGTAGCTGGCAGCCTTGCCTTTGCTGCCTTGCACTTTTGCGCACACAGCGTTCTTACCATCCTGTTCGTCCACATGATAGACGCGTACGAACGCAATGAGCATCAATCAAATGCAAGCGTCCAAAGCAGGTCTGTGCCTGGTCGAAATGCAGCACACACGCTACTGACAAGCAGTTGCTGCTTGGACACTTGTATAATGACCAAGCACTTTGTGAACACGATAGTGAACATGATAAAGTGGTGTGGTGTTGCTGAGTAGCATGCTGCTGTACCTGCAAGCCTGTGCAGCGCCAGATAGCCACTCGCTTAAAGCCTAGCAGTGCACTGAAGACACTACCTAATTTAATGAGTTTGCTCTGCCAGTCATCAAGCCCGTTTTTGGTCATACCAACTGGCAGCCACTGTGCGCGTTTAAGCAAGTACATCAGCGACAAACAGCATAGGCAAGCAAGCCAAGTCAGTGCAATAGCGGTACTGCTATGGCAAAGCAGCAGTACATAGAGCGTTCATCGATCATGCTAGTAGCAGAGAGTGTTGTGGCACGCAGCTGCCTGATCAGCTCATAACAAGAGCAATAGTGGCACACTCAGCTATGAACGCGCTATAGTACGACAACAACGAAGCTGCTGAGCACAGCAGCATAATTATACTAGCACTATATCAGAACGTATATTACTTGAACTATGTACTAACATGTAAGAAGAATAGTAATGGACTGGCAAGGCACCTGTGTCACGTATAGCTCGTTAGGGCTGATGAGCACTACGTCGTTCAGCATTGCGTGAGCTGATGCCAGGTTTGGTGGAGACACTGTGTCTTTGTAAGTTAGTGCTACAGCACCGTTCTTCACGCTCACCTTGAACAAGTCTATCCTTTCGCCACCTGTCGCACACAGCATGTATGTCACAATGTGCGCACAATCACAGCCGTGCATGTACGTCAGATGTGATGTCTGCGTTTGCAATTGCTTTCAAGGTAAGCGATCGTCTACAGCCAGTATGCATAGGTACCTGCGCCGTGGGCATGGTTCACAACTGCCAGGAGAGTTGATGGTGCGTGAAAGCTGATCCCATGAGGATGGAAAGCTGTGTTGAGAGGAAAGCCTTGCAGCTGCAGCTTTGTAAGCACAGGCGCAGCGCTCCCTTCCTGCACAGCTATAGAGTACAGTGAGCCATTGGTTGTGCGCAGAGGCCCTTTGGCGTGGATCTCAAACAAATCAAGCCTGGCATCACTGCTAGCGATGTATAACCTGTCTGCTACCCTTGTGATGTCCTCTGCTCCTCGGATGCCTGCGATGAAGCTGCACTCACCACAGCTGTGTGCAGCCTCTGGGAGAGGGCTCCATAGCCCAAGAGCTGACAGATTGGCGCAGATCCATGCAGCTAGGCAGCCCAGGACTGCCACAGGCGCAAGAAAAGTGCTGCGCATCTGTCAACAAGGATTTCAACAGGTGTGTGCACTGATGTTGCCCTTTAGCTACGCTGCCGCTTGCCGCTCTTTACACAGTACTGTAAGAAGTGAAGTGCAGTATCTGTGAACGTGATGTGGTTCAGAGCAGTGTTGCATTTTACGTCCAACAATTTAAACAGAAACCTAGGCTCAGTTTTAGCCGTTAGGCATTTTTTTGATGCTACCCTAGCTGGCAGCGCTTTAGTGGACGAAGATGTGTTATGACAGATACATGCCTTGAGTTGCCAAGGCAGCAAGGAGGCATCGATAATGACTCCAGAAAATATATGCTGAGAATTTTCCTCTGGAACTGGAGAGAATTACCCAGCTCTGTTAGTAGTACCACTACTACTTGAGCTTGACTAAGCTGCTGCAGGGCTCTCACCATGCCTAGAGTCATTGTGGACGCGGACCTCTCCTTGGGTGACGCTTCCTACTTCCCTAGTACTAAACTTCTTACTGGAGCAAGTTATGCTGACAGCATGCTCTCCTCAGGCTTCAGACACACGCGAAGAGGATTCAAACCTGACATCTTGGAGGCAACCTCTCATCACGCATCTGAAACTACCTTTCTCAACCAGAAGCACAGCCCTTCGCCAAACCCTCTCATTGCTGCGGCGCACCTAGCCTTTGCAGAGCACTGCCCGCTGAAGCTTACGCCAGATGTCATCTGGCTGGTCATCCTGCAGGGCCTAGCAACACATATCAACGCTGACCCTGAGCGCTATCGCAGTGTGCTTGTTGCACACGAGGGCAAGAAGACGCTGAAAGTGCGCTGCGATGACATAGTGCGAGGCAGCAGCAACACCAAATGGGCAGGTAAACCAAACTTCTGCAGCTGTGCGTGATCAGATATTCCTCTACCATTGTAGTCACTGACAGCTGCGAGCCTCCACGTACTCGTGTATACAGGCATTGTTCAGGACTTTGCTGCGCAGCTCCGCAGCGACTGCTCCAGCGCTGCCCTCAAGAGCACCATCGACGTGGACTTCTCAACAACTGGCCCTGTAGAGCGTGCAGTGTTCGACATGACCTTCATGGAGGGCCTCAAGTCGTACTACACTTACGAAGTGTTTACGTTTTGTGGCATCCCTTATGTGGACATTGGCGGCACACAGGCAGACTGGGAGCTCATCCTAAACAACCTAGACTTACTAAATGACCTGGGCTTAGAAGGCTGGAAGCAGCAGCTGCAAGAGATACTGGGGCACTTCGTCGCTGCCTATGACGACAAGTTCGCTGTGAACACAGAGTGGTGGCAAGGCCTCTATCTGATCCATGCAGCGCTTGGCTCTGGTGGTGTCACGAGGGTCTCTGGCTGGCTGTCTCAGCTGTTCCTGTACACTAACACAGGGCGCAATGAGCCTGGCAGCAAGATCAAGCCTGCTGACTTCCCCTTCAGCCTGAGCAACACGCCCTTTATGTGGAACTACTACGGTAAAGAGATCGACATGCACATGGTCAGTGGCTTGATAGGCACTGCAGTAGACCTGCAGCAGGACTGTGCTCTGTCTGCTGAGCTGGGCTGGCTCGTCACTGAAGATGTTGCACAGCCTCCGCCTCCTGCTGCTGACACTGAGCAGCTGTATGATTGTGGTTCCGACGAGCAGCAGGCCACTGAGGCTTGTGCTGCAGCGCCAGTGAAAGAGAAAGAAGCGCCAGCAAGCGCTGCAGTTGAGAGGGAGCAAGCTACTGCACCTGCTAGATGCTCCTGCTGTATATCGTGAGGTATACTGCTTGAGCAGCAGGCAGTACTAGTAGTATCAGTAGTAGTCGACGCTGTAGACACGAAACTTGCAGCGCAATCTGTAGCACTTGAGATCGGAGCTCCTCAGCAAGACTGTAGTTTTACACACACACTGTGCACAAGGCCGCGAACACTGTGCACAGCGCTGCGGCCTTATACTAGTAGTTACGAAATGTACTATGGTCTTGTGTGTTTTCACAGTGCTTCTCCATTGCTTTGTCTGTTTCGTGGCCCTTTCGTCACACCTCATCCAGCTCGCTATGCATCTGCGCATACGCGCGAGCACCAATGGTATATGCGAAATGCCATGGTTCGGACACTATTGCAAACTAGCAGTGGATATACTGGATTTAAAAAACGGTCAACAGATAGCAAACGTGACAAGATATTTGTGTTATAGAGACATTCATTCGCCGTACGGACTACAAGTAGCTTATGCGTAGTGACAATGTACGAGTCATCCACCTCATTATACGGTCTTGTATCTGAGAGATCTCAAACATGTAGCATACACACTACCTGCTTTGCACTCGCTTCATACACCAACCTCGCTATCGTAAAGAAGCAGTGAATCTGACACTGTCCATCAGTGGCTGACCTACTCAAAGTCAAATACAAAGCCTGAACTGGGCTAAGCGCTGCTGTGTTAGCTTCTGTGATGCAGCTCTCTTCACAAACACTGTAGTTTCATGTGCTGTTAAAGCGCTGCCTCGTGCTGTTGCTGCTGCTGGTAGTGCTGCTCGCTGCGCCACAAGATATTGTTGCTTCAGTAGTTGCTTCTGCTAGTATTGCAGCAGCAGTTCACGTTGTAAGAGGAGCTACTAGTATTGTTTCACTGTTGCGTCTGCTACTGTACTGCTGCTGCACTCTGCCTTCTCTACGGCCTGCTACAGTTAAGGCACTTCGTGAGCTCGCTGTGCTGCTGCCTGTTACGCCCTCTGTGCCTACTTGTCTGGCTGTGCTGTGCCCTCTGCTACTGCATCTTTAGCTCAGTGAATGTGTATACAGCGACTATGTAGCAACCTTAAAGATTTGTAACTGGCAGCAGCAAGGCAGTCATATAGGTAGCACTAACAGCAGCTAGCACAGCACTAGTATTACAAAACAGCATACACTGATAGATGCACCTGCTTGGGCGTCTGTCTTGCCAGCTCATCGAAGTACGTACTCGCTTACAGCTGTTCATGTGTTGCGCGCCGATATGTTGAAAGTGGTTCTTCCTATTGAACAATTGAAGTAAGACTCGTAAAGTGTTGCCTGAGCTGGAGCAAAACACCTGAAGTCTGCAAATAATGATAGGCTCAGTTTAAGCCGTTGAGCATGTCAAACGTTTATTAATGTTTTGTTCCGCTTCGAGCGCGCATCTCGACCGCTGGTGGGTGGCAGCATGGCAGCGAGGGATTCCACATGCAGGGGAGGGGGGGGCAGTAATTACTGTGAAAGGCCGGCAGCTTGAACCAAAGAGGGAAGCAGAGGGCAAAGGGAAAGACAAGGGGAAGGCAAGGCAATCAATGGGAGAGCGGGATGAGGAAGAGACAGGGAAGTAGGGATTTCCGACAGTTTCACGATCTCAGAACTGCCAGCTGCGGAAAATAACGCGCAAACGGTTTTTGTGTTGAATGTGGGGATTCAGGACCTCGAATATACACGAACGTTCAATGGTTGAGTGTGGCAATTTGGCAGACTTGTTGGATCATCAATTGCCTCCCCTCCCTGCAGCAAAGCCATCAAAGCAGAGCAGAGCGGTGCGGAGTTCTGTCTCGCAGGAACATTATTTGCTGGCGCGTGCACCAGGCAGCCTTAAGCAGCAGTTGCAACAGTTCAGTGTGGACAGATATCTTGCACCTAGCAAATAGCATTCATCTCACAGGTAGGTTGTACGCCACACTCAGTCAGATCAGGTTTTCAGTGCCATCAACCGTCGGAGCTGATTGTTGCGCTTGCCATACTT
>AXNI01016442.1:0-17597 GCA_000498555.1 Heterococcus sp. DN1 | reverse complement strand
TATGGCAAGCATAGTTGCTGCCACAGTCTCTCGCTTTCTGCCCATAGCAGCTCCACCCTCTGATTGAAAACAAAAAAAGACGTTGGCCAACAATCCTGTGATTGCAGCGGTGCATTGCTCATGCATCAAGCTGATGCACCAGCCCATGGATGTACCAGTTACGTGCTCAGTATCATTGTTGCAGCATTTCTGATTTCAGAAACAAGTGCATTTCATACACACACTGTTCACACTGTACACACGAGGCTCTGTGAGCTTGCTTGCAAAGCTGGCAACAGCGATCAACAGAGCACTGCAAAGAATACTGCAAAGCAGCAGCAGCAACCTACTCTAAGGCCAAAAGAGCAGCGACTGCCTGCAACAGTGCGAAGATTGAATGATTGGAGTGATGCTCCAGCTGCTGTAGTAGTGCAAAAGCCTACTGCTGCTGTTGCTGCACGCCAACGAGCGCAAAGCACTACGCAGCAGCCTAAGCAAGCAGCTGCTCAACAGCCGCGGGCAGTGCGCATGAGCAGAGTCGAACTGCAAGCTATACTGACACGCTTACAATCAGGTACTGATCACACTGTCACATAAACAATGCACATAGTCCGTGTAAAATGTTGCTGATGTCAGATTTGTGTTGCTGTTGCTGCTCTACCTATGTTTGCAGAGACTTCGCATACAGTCATTAGCGAGCAGCTGCAATCTATGATAGTCAAGAAAGCAGCAATCAAATTTAGTCAGGTAAGCTGCATGCTCTGTATTGTTCATATGTAAAAGCTTGCTAAATGCACGTGCTGCTTCCAAGGACATAAGTCTTTATTTGTGAGCGCAGCACAGGGTATTGAGTACTACTGATGGAACACTCTACAGCTAGTACTGTTACTACTACTGCTGGAGTCAGCTGCTGCTTGATTATCAGTTGCACTGTGCTACAGCTGGATGTGCATTCAGTGGTTTGAGTGTGGTTGTAAATAGCGGTTCTTAGATAGTGTGGCTGCGACAGTGCTGCTTGTGTTACTGCTACTGCTACAACTGATTAGCCTGCATGTGATTACGGTTCTGCTGTACAGTACCCAGCACTGATCAAGCTAGCTGGACGCGCAAATGATTACAATATGGTCACACAGGTGCTTACACGATTCATAACACATGCATATACCTATCAGCACACTTTGGCTGTGCCTTGCACACAATCAACGCTTCAGCGTCAATGCATGCATGTACACACGCATGCATTTGTTAGATGCGTGTGGATGCTCACAAAGGGCTCTACTGCATATGCTGGTTGTTGTTGAATGCTTTTCACACACAGTTAGTAGGCCGTATGGAGCAGACACATCGTAATAATCTTAATGTGTGTGCTTACAGTACAGCAGTATCAGTAGTAGGCACAGCTGGTAAGCAGTGGCAACAAGCTTTTGCTATATTTAATCGTATAAAACAGAAAGGGTTGGCAGTAGATGTTGTTGCATATAGAAGCTGTATAATGATGCTACAAGCTAATGACCAGTGGCAGTCAGCAGTTGAAGTACTGCAAGCTATGATACTAGACAAGACTCAGCCAGATGTTAACTCTCTGAATGCAGTCATTGATGTATGCTTGAAGAATCAGCAGTGGCGCGTTGGTCTGCGACTGTATGAAATGGTACGTATGATGTTAATTGCTCTAACATGGTCAGTTTGATACTTTTTGGCTCTCGTATCATCATTGTGACATAGCTCTGTTTCTGTAGTCAATCGAGATATAGTAATGTCGTATAAATTGTTGTTTGATACATGCAATCTCATTCGTATGCTATGCGTGCTCGGTATACACACTATTGTGTTGTTATGTGTTGCAGGCACCTAAATGGGGTGTAGTGTGTGATATATACACATATAGCACTGCTATTAGATGCTGTGCGCAAGGTCATGAATGGCAACGAGCTATACAGGTACTATGATTATATATAGATAGGTAGATACTTACATAAACAAGCTGTATCATCAAGTAGTCATATATAGCACATTGTGTATGCATCTGATAATCGTAGCTTGATATTATATCATTGCTGCTCGTCCTTTACTGCTGTTGCTTTTGCTGCTGTATTGTGTCTGTCATTGCTGTATGAACAACATCAGCTTTTAAGTGATATGCAGCAAGCAGGCGTGGCACCAAATGTAATAACATACAGTAGTGCCATTACAGCTTGTGATAGAGCTGGTGAATGGCAGCAAGCATTACAACTACTAAAGCATATGACAGATGTAGCAGCAGTACAGCCAAATGCTGTCACATACTCAGCTGTAATGTCTGCATTAGCACGAAAAGGCAGATACAGTGAAGCAATGGAGCTGCTGAACACTATTAAACAGCGCAGCACTTTTGTGCCGACCAAGTGAGTTATGTAGCGAATGCTTCAGTTTATGCCAGTACATGAATGTTATTACTAAAGATGCGTTCACTCTCAGTGTGTGTTACTCGCTGCTTCTGCAATTATCAAGGCGTACATAGCAATGCACTGTTGCTTTGATAGCTGTTTTATGTAATGGTAGTAAAGGCTGCTTTATTACAACCCAACACTGTCTGACAACCACTGTTATGCTAAGTTGCTGGCACCGCTTGCTCTGCTACTGTTGCTATCACCACAGGCAAATATATACAATGGCAGTAACTGCATGTGCATGTGCAGGCCAGCGATCGCTAGCTATTAAATCACTCAAGGACATGAAAGAGTGTGGTATACATCCTGACATAACAGTCTATCATGCTGTACTAAGTGCCTGTGCAAGGTCAGTGCTATAAACTACATGCTGAAGTACATCTATCACTGTGTATATGTGTATATAGTTTTATAATTACTTATCCTCGTGACATGCTGACACGATGCACACTCTCGCCTGCGGTTATTCTGTTTACATTGCTATGATGATTGAGACTAGACCTGGTCATTATATAGAAGCTTTAGCACTGTTGACACATATGCAGCTACACGACGGGCTTAAACCAACAACAACTACTTACAATCTGGTCATGACAGCCTGTGAGAATGCAGCTAATTATGCAAAGGTAATGCTAACATTCATACAATAAATAGCACATCTTACTGCTTATTGTTGACATGCCTACATGCTATGTGTTTCGCCATTAAAATGCTGTACTGCAGTGCTTGGTGAGTGTTGCATGTGTGTATCTGACACTGTATCCTGTATACGTGCAGGCATATGAGCTGTATGAAGCTATGCAGCATGCGCATATACCACTTGATGCTGTCAGTTACAGCTTTGCATTCTTGAGAGCACATGACTGGCACAAGTAAGTCATAGCAATACGTAATACTTCTTTGATGCTTGTAGATTGTACTAAAACTTGTCTAAATTCACGCTAGCAACAAGATAGGCCATTGTGCGTCACAGAAATTGATGCTGGCAGCCATCAACCACTGCTACTGCGCTCAAACATTGTACTGCCGATACTATTGATACTGTTAAACAGAGCAAAGGCTATACTAGCTACGATAGAAAGTAAAGGTTTACAGTTGAACCAAGTATGCTGTCATCGTATGATTAGTGCACTATTACGTAAAGGTAGAGAACAGGATGCATTGTGTACTATAGATTATCTTATTAGTAGTAGTTTATCAAATTTAGGGTTAGGAAGCAGCAGTCATGATAGCAGTAGCAGTAGCAGTAGGAGTAGCAGTAGCAGTAGTCATAATGGCGAACAGAGTATTAGCAGCAGCAGTACTGCTAGCAATAAAAGTAAGAGTAGCGATACTGACATCAGCAACAGCACTAGCAGTAGTGATAGCAGTAGTGACAGCAGTAGTAGAAGTGGTACCAGTGTTAGTGATCTGTGTTCCGCATGTCTATTGGCAGCTGCAGCGGTGAGTCCTTTATCTTTCACTATACTACAACAAGCTTTATATATGCGCCTTTAAATGTGTCCTGATGATGCTGCCGCGTGTAGTGCAAATCTCATATACATTTGCACATGTGTGTTCCGTGTGCTACAACGAAGCCTCCTGTTCTGATCAATTGCTTAAGCAGCACATGTCTGATGCATCAATTATCTACGCACAATCAATATGTACTTATCACGTGTTTGCAGGCTCAGCGATGGCAAGTTGTGTTGAGTATGTTTACAAAGATCACATCAAAGGGTATTACAGTGTCATTACAAGCTTATAATGCTGTCATCAATGCAGCTGCAAAGGTATGGTACTTCATATCTGCATTGAACTGTCGAAGTAAAAGCAGACTCAAAACTGTCTCCACAGTATGCTGCGTACCGCAAAAGTATCCAGTTAATTGTGTATGTGTGACGGCCATATTTTCCACAACCGTGGCAGTTGTTGCATTTCATGTACAAAGCTCGAAGCTGACACAGTATTGGTGTGTATATGACTTTTATGCATCACAGCTTGGTGATCTGGGGCAAGCGCTATCTTTACTGCGTAACATGCTGAAGTATGGCCTTGTAGCTGATACATTTAGTTATACATCAGCTATTACAGCATGTCAACAACCTAATCAGTGTCAAACAGCTATACAGGTGGGTGCTAGTATAATACTGGAAACAACTACAAGTGCTTGTTTGAACATGTGGTGTGTATTACGTGCTCTGGTTCCTGTCATGCAATGCCATATGCGATATGATGCATGCTATAACAGTGCACGTTGATGTGGTACTGACATAGTGCTTAATGCTTGTTATGATTCCCTTTGGTTCCTTTTGTGTATGCACAGCTTTTACGTGAGATGCAAGACAAGAAGATTGCAGTTAGTGCTGTCACATATGTAGCTGTTATTGATGCTGTGCTGTGCAGTAATGATCATTTAGATACAGCTTTAGACCTTTACAGCGAAATGAAGCAGGTATAATTACTCATGTTTCTCTTATTCGCGATGGATTCAAGCATCGTAGGTAACGCAATGCAAGCATTGTCAAGAGGATGTATGTTTCACTCAGATTAATGCTGTTGCCATCGATACCAATAGTATAGTCAGTGAGTATGATCACACCAGTATCAAGTTGAAGCATATGGAAAACACTCTTCAGTGCTGTTCAACATGACGTGTACCATTCGCATGCATCAGTGATAGTGCATTAACAGTTCGTTATTGTTGCATGTATGCTCTTTGTTTGTACTACACACGTACACTCAGAGCGGTGTGAAAATGGATACATCAGTGTGTAAAGTGCTGCTCAAAGCATTGCATACGGCTGGACGATTTGATGATGCCGATAGAGTATATGCTGATGTATGCAAGCTAACACACACAAGCCACTGGTCAAGTGTACATACTGCAGTACAGACTATAGACTTCCACACATACTCTGTACACATGTGCTATGCAGCGCTGCGCAGCGTCTTTGCCCAGGTAAACAATACTCTTGTTATCTGCAGTACTGTACAACTGATACATTGCCAATGTACGGATTGAATGACTCTTCTTGTGAATGTGCGTAGAGCTCTATATGCTATAGTGGCACTGCAGTATACAGCTCTTGTAATTACCGCCTACTGCTGGCATAGACTTATTCCACAGTAGCTCATGTATGCTTCACAATCACCTGTTCGCTGTTTTTGCAATGTACATGATACATATGAGCAGATGCTCGTCAACTATCAAGCTAAACAAGCGCATACAGCCAACGGTACGAACGGTTATACCAACGGCAACGCTACTGCTACTGGTAGTAGTGCTAGTATTGACAACAGTGTGAACCAGAATGATCCTTACCAAGACTTAGTCATTATAACTGGTATTGGCAAGAGTCGTACTGATGGTGAAGCTAGTGTAATCAAACCATGCATACAGGTAGGTGCATATACAGCAGCCTTTTAGCAATACATATAGCACATTGAAAAATACAGTTTGATGACTGGTGTAAGCATAGACGCTGTATTATGAGCACAGATCACTTTTCTGTAATTACACACACATATGTGCTTGCTCTTGTCATATTCATGCTGTTATGTGTGTCATATAGGAGTACTTGGCGTGTCACTTTAAGCCAGTAGGTATTCCCTGTATCGAAGTAGCTGACAATGCTGGACGGGTGCTTGTTAAAAGTAGTGATATACTACGGTGGGCTGCAGCCAATACTAAGGTACTGTAAGAAGTCAATATACAGTGTTAGATCAACTTAGCTTACAATGGCCTTTACACTCTGAATTGACTGTCGCTGTTGAATGATTGCATCAGCGCCAGATTTGATCAACTGTTCTGTTTACTTATGATTTATTCGAGGTTAGCATGCAAGCAGTCGCCTTACGTGATGGTCTTATTTTTGTGTGATTTGTTTGCATGGACAGGCTGTCGATCGTGAAGTGCTACAACTGGACTTCCACAACAATAATGCTGTTGCAGTGTGAAGATAGCACATCTGGATGTTTGACATCACATTGAAACAGAGATTGTACGCGGTGAATCATGAGACCACAGACAGCGACAGAGCAACATAGCAGCGTTGCTGTGCATGTATCGCCCAGCAACATGAACAGCGCCAATGTTAGAGTTGTTGACACACGAATCTGAAAAAAGTAAATTGATCCCTGTGCTAGCATTGACAGATGCGAGTTGTATACTCGCTATCTTCATGACGTATCAGAATCTCATGATCACCGAGCTTACAGCAGTTGCAATACGATCGCACAGCATCACATCAGCAACAGATAGTCATGCGAACATATCAAGATGAGAACCAGTGTGTTGTTACACATGTATGCTACTCTTCTGCTGTTGCATTGTTGCACTGCATGGTGCAACGCGCTGGTGTTTCCATATGGACAACAGAACTAACGTTCAGTCCGTTGGAAACGAAACAGCATTTCAACGAAAGGCGTGTTGTCACACAACAGTGCGGGTTTTGCGTTGCATGCAGGTGCCTGACCAGTCAGCCTGCAACATCATGCAGAGCTGGCGTGGCTCTGCTTCGATGCAACAATTAGCCTGGGTAGAAAATCGTACTTGGTTTCAAAGCTGTAATCTCAGTGACTGTCCTGTTAAGAGAGCGTCTCCCGGGTGGAGATTTAGCGAAAGGCATACATGGACTGTCTTGTTGAGAGAGCGTCTCCCGGGTGGAGATGCAGCGGAGAGCTTCCAGTCTCAATGACTGTTGGCTGAGCATCATGGCATCCCGCTCACTGTGCGTTCATTGTCCCTGTGATGTGCCTACCGCTTCTGGCTATACTCTCTATATATACGCTTCTATGCGAGCTGTGGCCGCAGACTGTATCGAGATGGAACAGCTTCGCATTCTCCTCGACCCTGAGCTCCAACCTGTGCAGCGATGGCCTGGAGCTTCAAGGCGTTCTCTTTGAGTTGTTTCATTCCACATGGTTTTGTAGAGCAACTCACTGGACTATCTTGATTGATGCGATAGCTTGGTTTGCAGTAATCAACGATAGATGCGGGGCAGCAGCAGTTGTTGTGTCGCTAGTAGGACTTGTGGCGCAGTCCCTGACCTTTAACAACATTAGACTGACAGTATGGAGTACGTTGTTCTACATGGCCTTAATAGCACCAGCTGTGCACTACCACACCTTCGCTGCCTATAGCATCGACATCCTGGTGTGTGACGCTTTCCTGCGCATTATCGGGCACATGGTGGAACCAGCACCTCCTCTCATGTTCGATGGTGATAAGCCGCAGCTACACTTCAGACACAAAGAGAGAGCTGCATACAATGTTATGATAAAGTATGTGCTGGCATCTCCTAAGAATGCACTAGCACTCATTTGGGCACCTGTTGTTGGTCTAGTGAGTGAGTTACAAGCTGGTCTACCCTGCAGGTTGCTGCACTACGCAGTGTTGATTGTGCTACAGCAGTCACTTGGAGCACGCTTGTATGGTCATCAGGGCAGCACAACACGTGCACACATACTGACTGTGACTCAACAGATCTCTGCACAAGGGTGGAATGGTTGGTCTGTTACTAAAGGCTTGTTCCATGCAATAGTACCTGAAGAAGTGGCCCCTGATAGCGCTAACGCTGAGCAGCAGCAAGCAGTTATTGCATCGCTAATGAAGGCAGCGTCAACTGACGCAACTGGCGCAACTGACGCGGTGCCACATCTCAAACAGACACTCCTTGTGCATGCAGCAGATACTATGGTGTGCGGTAGCAGTGAAACAAAGGCGCAGCAGCACACCACGAGAGCAAAGAGGACTCGTAAACACGTACGCGCAATGGCAGGAGGTTAAAGTCAACATTCATCCTTTTGGTATCATAACAGAGCGCATCACTTTGACAATTATACTTTTATATACTATACGTTTTGGGGCCAACCGCTACAACTTAGGATTACAATGGTTACAGCAGCTATTGGCAAAACTTGGCTATCGTTTGCACTACGTGCAGTCGTACATGTGTTGTTTATACTATATTATATCAACGAGCTCGCGGTGAATGTACATGAAATCATGTTTTAAATTAACCTCTCAAAGTGTTTTTTGTGGTGTTGTACGCGTTTGCAGCCTGCGCTGTGTTCGTGATAACAGTGCATTGTAACTTGCTTGTAAACAGATTCGCCTTTCAATGCCTATCTGCCGGTACAATCTCATCAAACACTCAGTTGTACAAGTTGCAGAAGTTGACTGCGGTATTCAAAGCACGCAAACTATGCAATATCATTCACAGAGCATGTGAAAGCGCAGCTAGCGTATCATATTGTTGTTCTTGCCAACACTACTGCACACCAACAGTGAAAGGGCTTAGCTTTTAATTGTGGTCATTGCATAGAACTGCTGCATGTTCTTCGCGTAAAAAATACCAAAAGACGCAGCACAAATGTTGCAGAGTTGCACGAAAAGCGAGTCATGTTGAATTGCATCTAACTGATAGTATGCTGCTATTGCTATTGTTGCACCACTAGTCTCTGCCATGCAGGGTTGAGCAGCTATGTAACTGCATGTACTGATGCAGTATCGATTAGCACTATGAGAACACTGGCATGATTAGCAATATGAGAACTGCCACCTCGTGTATAAGCGTATGTGTAGATTGACAGTGGTGTACTACATATCGTGTAATCGCTGTAAATCTTGCTAAGCTTATAGCACGTTTGTGCACTGCCTCCTGACATTTATGCCTGTGATAAGGCGACAAACGATCACAAGAAGGGTATGGTGTGAGCAGCATTAGACGTACTAATGCTCCGTTTAGCTGGTGTCATCAGCACATACGATACTACAACGATTTGAAGCACTGCCGAAGTACTCTGGTACTGTGCTTAAGCGCAGCCCTTCAAAGTACACCAACGATGTCGAAGTATTGTATAGTTGCGGACTAGAGCGCCACCTGAGAAAGCAGCATCACATCATCAATGAGTTGATCACCTACTGAGCCTTTGGTGTGGTTGCGAGCTCATGCTTGGCAGTTAGCAGAACAGCCACTAACTGCCCTGCGCTGAGGAACATATTGAACAAAGAGCCAAAACTGGCCAATCCATACGGTAGCAGGTATGTACAAGTTGCTATCAGGTGCACTGCTTTCACCAGCAGTTCTAAGTAAACGAAGGCTTGTCGAATGTTACTCGCGACACTCGGCCGCAAGACCCAAGCTTTGCAAAGGCCTGCCATGAGCATACCATTACCGGCCATGCGCGTCAGTAACGAAGACACCGGGTGAAGTAGCACTACATCTTTGGCAAAGTGGCCACAGAGGGCCAATAGAAAGGAGTGTGGTGCTAGCAAGGCCCAGAATCCAGAAGCGATGGCCAGACCGCTCTGATACGGCGCATCATAAAGGCAATGTACCACCCATCTACGCTAAATACCGTGCCTTCTTGACCATTTGGAGCTCTCGCGATCGCTATGCTACGAAGCCGTTACAAAAGGCTCAGTTCGGCACAGTTACGAGCTTCGCGAGAGCTCACGCTTCCCTCCAATGTCTAAGACACCATATGATCTCATTGTGCTGGGAGCAACCGGCTTTACAGGTGGACTGGTCGCAGAGTATCTGCTAGAGAAGTATGGTGCAGAGCCTGCAGAGTTTAGATGGGCTCTTGCAGGCCGAAGCAGTGCAAAGCTGAAGAAAGTTACAACGCAGTTGAATTGTGCAGATCTGCCAGCACTTATAGCAGACGTCGATGACCTTGACACGCTCCAGCATCTAGCACAGCAAACCAAAGTCATCATCACAACAGTTGGCCCATTCAGGCTTCACGGCTCTAAGCTGGTGCAGGCATGCAGTGCTGCAGGTACATCGCTTCTGCTCAAAGGCATCTTATCTGCACATACAGCTTGAGTGTTGTGTACATGCAGTCATCCAACTCTTGTTGACTTGACAGAGATTTTGTTGTTGCTGTGTGTTGCAGGCACACATCTTGTTGATCTGACTGGAGAAAGCATATGGTTGAAAGAGGTGCGTGAGCCTGTAGTGCACGTGTGTGTCTCACAACACTGCTTGTGGTGAAAGCATGCGTGAGCTAACATACAACTGAGTCATTCACGCGTACTGAAATGAGTATATCTTGCAATACCACATACAAAAAATTGGACACAATCTGACTGCAGTTGCTGCTGACTGTTGCTTTTGCTGTGCCACTGCAGATGATCGACAAGTATCACAGCGCTGCAGTTGCCACTGGCGCCAAAATCATACCAAGGTACACCTGAGATTTCGAGCGTTTCATCTGTAACGCGTATCGCGATTTGCAAGTTTGTATCACTTCAGATGACAACACACACAGCACAATAGCAGTGCTACCTATCTGTTGTGAAGCAGTGTTTATGCAGCGCAATGCACCCTGAGCAAACCCCAAATGCTGTGTCTGCTACAGTAGTACTACTCAGTAGCGAAAGCCTTTCTGTTTGTGTATGTGACAGCCTGCTGATATGCTCCATGATGTTGCATTGTATCAACAATTACAACAGTGGTGGCTTTGACTCGTTGCCAGCTGACATTGGGACGTACCTAGTCTGTGAGCACTTGCAGAGAGTACATAAGTGTACTGCAACAGCTGTAACATACTATCTTAAAGGTATGAGTCTGGCAGGTGCATCAGGTGGTTCAGCTGCTACCATCAAGAGTTCTGCTGAAGAAGCTTGGGAAGGTGGTACAACAGCATTACAGCAACAAACAGATCCTTATTTATTGTGTCGTCCATCGAGTGACAGCAGCAACAGGTAAAGCACGCTAAGCACTTGTAGTAATCGTGTTTTAAAGTACACGATGTATTACACGATAATTGATAGCAAGCTTCACTCCTCTATGTGGTCATGGACATGCTTGCTGTGCCTGTGCTATCAATGTTGACAGTGGTGGCGTCTGAACATGTGCTGCTGCTCCACGACTGATGACCTCTCGCCTTACTATGCCACATGCTTGTTTGCGTTAGCAGGAATGTTGGTAGCTTCAGCTATGACAGTACAATTAAAGGTTGGACAGCGCCCTTTCACTGTGCAGGCCATGACAGCAAACTAGTGCACAGAAGCAATGTACTACTGAATTACATGTATGGCAAAGACATGCACTATACAGAAGTCATTCCTTTCAAAGGCAGAGTGCTTGGCTTTGTGCTAGCTGCACTGGCTACTGCTGCTACAAAGCTACTTGCATTCCTGTTCTATCTACCGTTGACACGGTATTTGTTAATGAAGTGCTTGCCTACACCAGGGCAAGGGCCTACTAAAGAAGTTAGAGATAAAGGATACTTTTGGGTAAGTAACAAACATGTTGATAGTAAACAGCTGTCGTTTGTTGTGGTCTTGAGGTTGTTAAGTGATGAGCGATGTGGCAGATTGTGCCGCATCATGCATGCTGATTGCCACATCATGATGTACATGCTCGCTGTGCTTGCGCAGGTTGATCTGATTGGTAAGGGTAGTAATGGTGTACAAGAAGCTGCTAGATTTGGTACAGACAGCGGAGACTGTGGCTATAAGGCTACAAGTATCATGATAGCTGAAGTAGGCATCACATTAGCAGTTACACCAGCAGAAGCTTTTCCTGTTACAGGAGGTGGTATCTTAACAACAGCATGTCTTGGTATGCCTCTTATTGAAAGACTAAGAGCAGCTGGCATAACTTGTAGGGTGCAAGATGTTGCTATCGATAGTTCAGTTACCAGTTGTAGTAAGAAGAAGCAGTAGCAGCAGTAGTAGCATGTTTGCAGACGAACGATTACAGATTGTTATATATATATATATGTAATTGCATATGGCAGCAAACACTGTGCGCACAGCAAACAAGCAAAAGCTTGCGTATTTCGCATTCTTGGTGTTGGTCTTTGATTTCTACGCATGTTCTCGTGACAGCGTGACGACGTTGCTATGTGTGCATTGTACAGTCTTATGTCAACTAGCGTGTGTACGTAAGTCCATACAGATTAGCTACTGCCACTGCTGCTGCGTGCATGTGTAGAGTACTACAACAGCTAGCTATGCATGGTGTTGTTTCTTAGCAGCATTACCGAGTTGTCTATGCTTGATTAACCTTAACGCTATGAACATGAGACCACACAGTACAGACAGTCCACCAATGATAAGAAAAGCTGTACCTAAATGACCATCAGTACCACCTACACCAACATTAGATGACAGTATAAGACTTTTTGTACCCTGTAATTGCATAAATGCATACATCACATGATAAATCAACAGACAGGATAACGTAACTTGAGGGAGCGATTACAGTTGCTTAGTGATCAGTAGCAGCAAAAGCTCTATCAATAAACTAGCAAGCAACGTTATAGTTGTATAGGAGTGCGTAGCACAGTCAATACTCTGCATCGTACTAACTTGAGAGACTGTGAATTTTATTCGTTGTGCTGTACCTGAAATCCTGTTACATGAAAGTTGGTATTAATATTGAAAGCTAGAACAGACCCCTTCGGTATATCACTATCAATTATACCATACAACTTTCTGAATGTTGGCAGCGCTGCAGTTCTGTTATAAAGTAAACAACATCAAAAATTTGCAGCAATATAGATTAGCAAGATTGTGATAGCTACCAACTGCAATGTGATTGTGCAGTTCTGCCACATAGTATGCCAGCTGCATGAGTGCAGCACATACAAAAGATATGGAACTTACACAATGTGCGTTTTGTATGATCGTACTTCAAGAAGTATAGTACACGTATTACCTCATCCAGACAATGAAGTGCTCATTTTTAACACCTTGTAGTGGTGTGACAACATCTGGATATGATTCATACAAGTACTGTGTAGTGGCATCATTCGGGTAGTAGTATGCTGTTACTACTGATGTATCTGGATCAGTGTATAGACCACATCCACTGCAACAGTATAAGCAAACACACATACACAGAGTGAGAGAACTATAAACAACATACACAGTGTCCTAATGAAGTTACACGATAACATAGCACTTGTATACACTCTACAACTCATGGTGCAGTCAACATGACACACCAAGAACAACAATGCGCATCCTGTTATTTATGTATATGTACATGTATGCACTTCATAGTTACCCGTAACCAGCTCCTAAGCATACATCACATGTAGACGGCGCAGGACATACCTTACTTACAAAACCATCAGGTTGTTCAAACTTGTTATCACTGTTGTTCACCGGTCACAATCATTAGAACAAAACATATGCACACAAGAGTATAGTTGGAATTTGTCAGATGTTGTGGCTCCACGTCATGCTATCTACGCAATGAAATAATGACACGTCTAGTATGCTCCTTATATCGGCATAAAATAAAGTACTACTGCTATGTGATGCAATTCATTCTGTAACAAGTGTTGCCAAAATTCACTGCATGGAAGCTTTATTCATTGCACAAGTGTGCTCTAAAATGATACACACGTGAATAGTTGTAATAACTTACATATCTGATGACCATGCAATACCAGTTTCTCTCATATAATCACTTGACTTTGTTATATTCACAGGTGCACTCGCAACCTAAACATATGTGCATACGATGAAAGAAAGCGCATAATGATAGAAGCAAACGCTTGATGTATATGTGTACTGATAAATACAAAAGCACAATGAACAAAGACGAACATATGGCAGCTTGCGAAAGCTCAAAACCTTTGACATGGTGTTTGAGCTCATTGAAATCAGTAGTGATGCTCGTGTATTCGCTACCCAACTGAGAAAATTGTAATATGTGAGGTATCTGTCATTACCTTGATGACATCATTGAACATGCTATTAGCAACCAGGCCACAAGGGTTTAGCAGCTGTGTGCCATTGCGTACTAATGGTGAACATGTGCTCAATCCACCACTACATACACATACACATAAAGCACATACAATGCATTAGAAGTAAAAGAACAGAATTTACAACTGCAGCATCATCAGCGTACACACATGCATGCCAACTTGCGCAATGACCGTAGCACAAAATAATCACACAAATATAGCAATTAAAGGGTCAAAAATAAGTTACTTACGCTCCAATGACAGACCCTAGTAGCTGTGCACTGTCTAGCGACTTGATGTATCGTCTGTGATTCTGGTAGAAGTTGTGTATCTCATAGTGCACGAACACTGGTGCTGACATATCTTCATCAACATTAAAAGTTAATACGCAGGACTTGTTCTATCGAAATAGTGATGCAAGCAAAATGCAGAACATTATTAGAGAAGAGCAAGGTCAGTCAACTGCAGCAGTAGCTGTGCGTGCAGGCATCATGGGCTTTCTGCAAACTGAGTTGAAGTACGACAACACATGACGCATGATTAACAGTCAAAGGTCTTCATACAATACCTCATTACTTGTGGCTATACCACATGCTGTCAGTGTAGCAGGATCTGTGCCCACTCCATCATATTGTTGCTGTCAAGATATCACAAAACAGAAGAGCAGCGACTATCAGCGCAAGCGCTATGAACGTTTGCTGCGTACAACAGGATTAAGACGCCAGCATCTGGAAGACGAGAGTGGCAAGTAAGGTATTCAGCTGCAGCAAAGCAAGGTATACGACTCACCGCAAACTCAACAGCAGTAGTTGATAAGCCATATATGGTGCCACCAATTATCAGAAACAGCAGACCAACAGCTAGGAAAAAGCTTATCACAAACTTTGGAGTTAGGATAGGCTGCCATGCTGCCATGCGTTGTTGCTTGAAATCAGTGTCTGCCAGCACGGAACCAACAAATTACAAGGCATTACTATCAGACACAAGCACACGCTAGAGAAGGTGTCGCTCACTCGAAAGCTCGCGATATCAGCATTTGAGATGCACCTGCAGGCTCCTTGCTGTGAGCATCATCAGGCCCTGCCATAGTGTCACGAGTAAAGGGGAGCGAAAGCAAACGTAGCGCTACCACAACAGGCTCAGTTCTGGACGGTTACAGAGCATATATAATGTGTAGCCTGTTCATTTACATTCGATCTGTTGTGCAACGTGTTGTGCAGCTCATTTGCTTCCATGTGGTTGGGACATGCCATGAGCACACCAATTAGCTGTTTGCCAGCTGTATGTCTCAGAACTGTGGTGTAGCTTTATAGTGTTGCACATGCATCTTTGTGTGCAGGACTTTGCAGCAATGAAGCTGAACTGTAGAATGCCGCAGTACAGGTATGTGCATTTTTCTGCAGTAGCAAAAACCTCACATGTGATGTGTGCCTCTACCATTTAGCTAGGGTATCATCAGCTCCTAGTACATCACACGAATCATCATCTCTGCATGATTCTCCTTGCATAGCAGCCATAGTTTTGACATGCTCACCCTCATCATCACGTATACATGAAAATACATCATAGAGTGTCTCTAGTTTGGGCCTTGCACTATCTAATGCTTCAAAGTCCTCATTGCTGTAGTGTTGGTTTTGCGAAAACACCAGAAGATGTGCACATGAGATAGTGCATTTCTTCTAGGAAGTGCTCATCAAGTACACTCACTACGAGAATGAAGCAAGCAAAGCGGCCATGCTATATATACGTAAGAATGTGAAGTAAAGATATGAAAAGGACATATTACCTGTTATGCAGCCCATTGAACACATACAGCTTATCATTAGCATAGTAGTCCTTAGCTATCTGTGGCGCAGGTTGTTTCTTGAGTTCATCACCATGCACTTTCACAAACTCACTATATGTTGAATAAGCATGCTCTTCTACGTGCTTCTCATTTGCAGAAGCGTAAAGGCAGTAAGTAGCACATTGCAAGAGCAATACAGATTAGCAGATTGTTTAGACGCACACAGCACTTTGACAACCACATGATGCAACGATGAGAAGCAAAATGCATCTGATCTTCACACTAATTGCATATGTGACTAACATCTATCAATTCACTCACCTGGTTGAGATTGTATGCATTCTGTGGGTTCACAGCGTATACAATACATATGATCCAATAGTAGAAGAATGCTGCATGCTGTGCTAAGAATCTATCGCCAAACCTGCATCACAGCGAATAAGGCACACGTGAAACACAATGCGTGCAGAAAAAATCTCAGCTGTTGCTCTGCCTAAGAACGTTTGCTAAGTCAGCCCACAAAGAGATGCAGAAGGGTGTTAAATCGATAATCATGTACAAAGCTCTTGTGACGTGGCATTATCACTACTGTAACAGCAAGTTGTACATGATGTACCTACTCACTTATCATTACCGCCAAGTTGTTCCATAATCAGTAAATGATGCAATTCATTCCATGATTCTGCAAAGTGTATCTTCAGGTAGTGCGCCTGCAAGATGTTATGATTGAAACAGAAATGTGATTACAATGGTAATGTGATGGGAATACCTAAGCACGCTATGAGCGAGTACGCTTGTGTTGGTGTATGTTGTTTCAGCATGGCATGTGTTACCGTTGGCAATACGCTTGCGCATCAATAGTAAAGAATTACAGCATGCAGCTACGACGTATGCAACTGCGGACCAGCCCCTAGTTGACATTGCAGATCGTAGCTCGCAAGTGACACTAACCTGTCGCCACCAACCAAGTGTTTCGTACAAGTGCAGTACTGATAGGTAGCTAAAGTACGGCACACGTGCAATTGTCTCTAGAGCGTAAAATCTTGCGTAGTGTCTGTCTCCATAATATGCATTTAGCATACCCTGTGGCGCACACGAGGAAAGCAAGCAAGCATGTGCAGAGATAAGCGCGTCAGCTTCAAGTACACAGTGCAAGCTGTTGCTTACTGTACATACGCACTGCTTGTTGGACGTGGTTGAAGTAAGGAGGTACCTTGAGAAAGCCCACTAACACTTTGTTGACACTCTGTGCTTCAGTACGCTGCGCTGCTTCCTCCAGTGTCAGCCGCGCTTGCGTTTCTCTTACTTTATCTGTAGGTACTACATCATTGTTTACAAACAGTGGAGTATCACGTGTCGAAGCAGTGCCCTGTGTTGACTCCACCTCTGCAGTCCTGTCAACACCAAGAGGAAACATCTTGCACTGTTGAGCAACTGCGATGGCAGTCAGAAAGTATGCATGCAACAGAATGCCTGCAGATGCAGCACCTCTCACTGACTGACCTGTCTTTTTCGATCACAGCTCTCCTTACTGAAGATCTGCCAGTTTGAGGGCGCGGTAAGTGCACACAGGCGCCTTGCCTACATGCGGGCTGTACAAATGCATCGCTGCAAGACGCTATGCACCACCATACCAATGACACAGCTGGAACTGCTACAGCTCGCATCTTCCAAATGATAATACAGTGTTGGTTGTGCTTGGA
>AXNI01016431.1:0-13578 GCA_000498555.1 Heterococcus sp. DN1 | reverse complement strand
ATCACATCAAATCCCAGCGTGGTATGCTGAGATCACATTGGTATACACTCAATATCAGAATCTTATGCGCGCACGCATGCAGCAAATAAGACGAAAATCTGCAGATTTTGAGACTAAAACACGACAATTCCAACTGCTGCTGCATCATGTATCTTTGCATACATACATTCAAGCTACTACATCTGTGTGTGCATGTACTACTAGTATGCACTGCAGTATTGTGTATGCACTCGTGACTTCAAGTACAAGAAGCAGTGTCTGCATGCATACATGCATGCGCGTACCTGCAGTGGAAGTACTGCTATCAGTGCAGTCAGCTGTCCATTGTTTGGTATCACTATAGGCTTGTCGTCCAGGCCCTACACAATGCCAAACAAACACATTACGCAAGTAGCAGCAGTAACAGTGATGAGATCAGTTGCACGATGTGTCAGTGCTGCGCAGTAAGCAGCACGCTTCGCGGTGCTTTTGTATGTTTGAATGCGCAGCCACTATAGAGATACAACCACTGCTTCACAACTAGCGCTACTAGTACTATTGCTGCTGTTACCACAACAAGTTCTATAACTACTGCTGATGTTACTCAGATGCAGTCGTAAAACGTAAGTGTGTCGTTGAAGCGCACACACAGCTTTTTAATTTTAGAAATATTTACTGCCACAGCAGCTCGCCTAATAATGCGACTCTAATGTGAATGTGACCTTTTACCTCGGCAAGGTTCGGGTTATCAGTAATAATGATGACGTCAGCGCCACGTGCTTTAACCTCCTCCCCTGCAGTTCTCATCTGCTGTGCATGCTCATCATCTAGAATTATTAGTATGATTGGAGTGGACCCGTCTTGGCCGTCACGCCCCTGTGTACGTATACAGCAGTATGTATCTTGTTAGTACATAGCTGCAGTAAGTATCAAAGAGCTGGTGTAAGTAAGATTACACGAGCACTACTGTAGCACTACTTGAAGACAAGCGCTGGTGCGCCACTGTTACTGCATGTAGAGAAGTGAACAAACCTCACACTGCGTCGCAGTTTACACAAAGTACACAGTGAAAGAGGTATATGAACATAAACATCCAGCTGCAGTGTGAGCACTACTAATTGAAAGCTAACAGCAACGTAAGCTTCTAAAAAACCTATCGCTCTACAGTATCAGCTTAAACGTGCACTCTACGTAATCTTTATTTATAAGCTCAAGAATTTAGTTAAGAATGTTCGTAAACACCTCTAAAAGAGCAAAAGGTCCATGCTTAAGAGCACCACCACTGTATCCCTCTGCATGCAGATATGCCATTTCTTTTAGCTTTAGAGCTCCCTCCATTGCCACAGGCTCACCTATAAAACATTAAGAAAGAGTGTCGGATGGCAGTACAGAAGCGTGTTGAGTACACGAATCATGCAGATTAGACAGCGAGGTGCTGGTGTGGTAGCGCACATTCAAGCTAAAAGCGTCGCATTCACGACAGTTACAGAAAGTACAGTTACACTAGAGTAACGGACGTACCATAGCCCTTGCCAAGCACAAAACAGTGCTGCTTGTGCTGTAGCCTGCGCGCTATCTCCTGGCACGCTGGTCTGTTTACAGGGAGAGAAATGGGCATTGCAGTGTAATGCAGGCACAAGTCAGCGCTTGCATGCACTCAATACATGCAAAGCTATCAAAAAGCTTGTATACTGGCTACTGATACCGTGTCCATGTTGTTGGTCTACGGTACTGTATGACCTCACATGCAGTGCAGCCTCACACGCAGTGCCAGGCCAAAACTGATACATAATAAACTGAACTCTCCTGCTGCTACCACAACTGCACAGCCACAGCTGCAACTGCCGCTGCAACTGCTGCTACTGCTGCTGCAACTGCTGCTAGTGCTACTGCTATTGCTGCAACAACTGCTACATCTGCTGCATTTGCTAGTCCTTCTACCAACAAGTACTGATCATACTTTGAATGTAGTGTGTGTTGTATACTGCACGTAGCTACACACCCTTACACAACGCTGAAGGTTTTGTGTGTATACCACTAGTGCGCTTGGTATGTTAGTGCATATATATATGTTTACCTAACGCGCATCGCCATACCAAAGCTGATAGGCAGCCGCTGCAGTGCTTCAAGCAGGTGGTGCTTCTCTGGTAGTGTGAGGGCACCATCTATCTTGTTCACTTCTGCTTCGCGCAGCTGTCTGAACCACAGCGACAGCAGCGCTAGCACTGTCACCTGCGTTGTGTGGACAAGACGCATCGCAGATTTCACGTCATAGAGTACATACAGGTTATGCATCATATAGTACATGACTTGCAGTGTGTGCGCAAAACACACAGCGTACACATTGTACATTACGCACCAGTCCTACATCAATACTAGAACATTCTAAATGATCTGCTTACAAGAGTAGCAGTGCACACACAGCAACTGCAAGTAGTGATAGTACTTCCATCAATTGGTAGCATAAGAGGTATTGTCTGTGGGGATGATTGCTGTTGACACAAAGCTTTTGACATGGCAAAAATACCTGTGTAGTGAATGATTTAGTAGAGGCAACAGCCTGCTCTCGCCCTGCATTCAGGTACACTCCTAGCTTGGTCTCACGTGCTATTGCACTGCCCACCTATTGTTCATACACAGTACAGTTGCATATGATGCACCATAACAGTGTGTCAAAAGGTTTGCAACAGGCAACGGTAGCTGCAGTGCAACAGCAGCAGCTGTAGCAGCAGTAGTAGCAGCTGTAGCAGCAGCTGTAGCAATAGCAGCAGGTGTAGAAGTAACTCCGTAGCTGCAGCGTAGCAGCAACGGCTATACGCCAGCTAAAGTGTTCGTAGTAGCTACTGCAGTACACATTGTATGCGTATTGTGATGTGCTGATACGCTGTTTTACAGCAAGTTATAGTCAAAATTTACAGCAACTTACCACATTGACAACACTCATCGTAGGCACGCCAGACAGTTCTGCATGCTTCAGTGCCTGTGTGCAACGATTAAAAGTAAAACGGTTAGATGTAAAACCGTAGAAAGTGTAACGCTTCTGTCAGAGCCGGAAATTTTGACTAAGCAGCTATAGCCTATCAATACCAGCACTAGCGAACGCAAGGCTTTTGAAGCTACGCTAGCACATAAACTGAAGCACCGCAAAAGCACACTATACACTTCGTATAGCATATGACACAATAACTGTGACCAGATGTGTGCTAGAAAAGTTTTCAGAACGTAACAATCTGGTAAAAAGCTGCAAAAAACACCTTGAAAACATCTCTAGTTTCACCAGATTGACTGACTACTAGCAGCCCTCCCCCTCTCCTAGGTATATCTTGCAATCTGCATGGTACATGTACAGGCAATCAATAGCAATAGCGCACACTGTAAGTAGAGCATGCACACACGCTAGTGTATGTATAGGTGTGAATCGTGCAGTGTAGTAGCAGTTGAAAATGTATCACAAAGTACAGTATTCGCTCATCTTTGTCAGGTGCGGAAAGTGCTGTGCACAGTGCATAGTGCTGCACTGTACACGAGGAATCGCTGATATGCCGTTGCAGTGCAACACGCCTGTAAGCGTTTCACACAAGAGTTTACATCTTGTTGCAAACGAACTGTCTGTTACACACGAACAAGTTTTCAGTAATTGTACTATGTTAGTGCGTTATTGAACTTACTGTAGTTCAGCAGCATCTCGTGCTTGTACAGTCTCCAAAGACTCCAGCTCGCGCATCAGTCTAGTGTATTTGATGGCAGTTATACACAGTGCAAGCAGCAGTTGTCAAACAGTGCCAATAAGCGTTGCAGTGCGTGCTTTAGCAGTTCAGTGATGACTATCACTGGTTCACACTAGCAACGTTCATGCTGCTCATAGTGCTGCATGTGGTTGCGCGCATACGCTGCTTTCAGTAGCAATACATAGAAGCGCAGAACTATATAGTGTACGCTATTATTAGCATTGCTCAGTGCTATTGCAATACATAGTGCATACTACTTTAAAGTATGCTGAAGTAGTTTGTTACTGTACGCTAATGATATGCTGTAGGTTAGGCAGGGGCGAGTCACATACCTAGCACCATACTGGGCTGCATACAGACTGGTACCACAGGCTGACAGTACCAAGTGCTTCACAGCCTGCAGAGCGTAACGCCAAGCCAATGATCGAAACGCCAACAAGTGAAACTGAGATGATGTAGTAACAGTCACAGCAGTAGTGCTGCAGTATGACACGAGTCAAAGCTATTGGCAAATCTTAACTTCTTTGCTTCTGATAGCTGCAAACTGCACGATTCTGGCATTGATGTGTAGACTACTGTTGTACACGCATATGATCTAAGGAGAATTAAGCTGAACATTTTTAAACTATCAGATAGCGTACTTGTCACAAATTATTCGATTAGCGCTAAGATTAGGCTACTTGTGAGCAGAAGTAGTCTATTCATGAGTAGAAATACCTGCAATTTCTGTGTATTTCTGTCAAAACCTCCTAGCACTACTCTGTCTTCAGCCATGCGCCCTCCAAATGCAAGCGCTCTTGCTGTTGTTTTATATAGTACATGTATAGTATTAGCAGTAACTGCGTTAGTCGACGTTGTGAGCAGCACATTGCACTGTGTGCTTAGTGTCGTGTGCATGTTCATACACAGTATATGTATATAGTATACTGTTTGTACTGCGCATATCGAACTAGATTCATCAGTACTGTCTGTAATAAAGCACGGCATGCTGTGATTGAGTGTGTTTGCTAGTGCCACACACACCACAACCACTGTGTACACTACTCAGCTCAATCTTACAACTCAGAAGCATCACATACAACACTGAGACAGTTGTGTAGTGTCAGCTGCATTGCAGTGCAAGCACGCAACAACAGCAGCAGCAGCAGCAGCAGTAACACTCTCAATGCACACGACAAACTGTTTGTACGGCATGCAACGAGCGTTGACTCAACTTTATCATTTGCTTATGCTGTTTAGCTAACTGAACATTACAAAGTGTAAGTAGCTGAACTTTCTAGTTCAATGCATTGAACTTACCAATAGCTTCAGGCTGCTGCATGCACTCTCTGATTGTCCAGTGGGGGTACGGGGCCGGGTCGAGTAGTATATGCTCATTTGGTGCTTGCTGTTTGTGATGTGATTTACAGTCACCAATGACAGATTGATAGCAGTAGTATTAAGTTGCTGCTGCATGTTACTCTGTACAAAAAGCGAGCATGCACAGTTACGATGCAGCATATAGGCGTGCTGCTGTGGTACAACTGTCACTGACCGCTGCTACTTATATACACTGTACAGTACACCAGATGACGTGCAGCGTGCAAAGCGAAGTGCTTAGCAAAAACACAATACGTGTGTACAGCGTTTTTCGAAGTGATGTACACCAGATGACGTGCAGCACGTATATGTACAGTACCAATACTTCGAAAAACTGTCGCATTCTAAAGGAAGCAGCGTTCGAATCGTCGACAGATCGCTCTAACACTGTATCACAGTATAGAGCTATGTACAGTATTGGAAGTTGTGTGTCACCTGTATTCTGGAGACATCAAGGTCGCAGCTGTCAGCACTTATAGTGCCTATTTCGCCATCCTTCATCGCGATGAAGTTCTTAGTGTAGCGAGAGAACGCTGATGTCTGTTTAAAGAAGCAGTAGTTGTGTGTACATATGAGGTAACAGTTTTGGCATTAGTGGTAATAGCAATGCAGTGCTAGCATTAGCAACGCAATGCGCACGTCAGTGATCATACACTACTGCAAGCAAGTGACAGTACAGTTACACTGGAAAAGCATGAGCTACTGCTACCACTATCTACGGTATTATGTACGACATCACTTGATGTGAAAACTACTGAAAGCTTCAATGTAACGTGAAGCTCATCATCAGATACATTATTTGTGTACGAGTAGTTTACTGATGACTGACAATACAACAGACATACCAATGCAGTTTGCGGTAACTCAAGTCTGTCGAGTTAAAAAGTTTGCAAAACGAAAAGCCTGAAAAAGCTAACAAAATAAGTGTGACTCGCCTCAGATGCCACGTATATATGACCCTGCCCTAGCCCAATCACCATTGGACTGCCACTGCATGCTACTACTATCTCTTTTGGCTGGTCCTTGCTGATCACTGCTAAGCCCCAAGTGCCGTCACACTGTTGTTGTTTGCAGCAGCAGCAGGAGCAGCGAACAGTAAGGCGTATCCAAACATAGCATTCAGGCATGTGTGCTCTCAGAACTGCAGTGCGCAGAACAAGTGCCCATGCAATTGTGTGCAGTGCGCACAGTACAGACAAAAGATCTAGCAAGAGCTTGTAAGTATCGCCCAGCGCTGCTACACAGAAGCACATGCAATACGAGCTGCTGCTAATGCTATGCTATGACTTGTACTAAACTAGGTCAAAGCATCTACAAGAGTGATCAGACACACAACTAAGCTTGCTGCGCTATGGCATCATTCGGTATACTAGCAGCAGTTTGCTGCCTGTTAACAGACACAGAATCAGTCACCTTAACATCATCTAACAACTGCACTTGAAACTCAGTACTAGCACATCAATGCATTGAAATCAAGAATAGAATACCTTAGCAAGAGCCTGTGCAGTTGCTTCCTTTAGGTTCAGTTTCGGGTTAACTTCCAGCTCGTGTCCTATCAGATGTGAGATCACCTATAGTAGTAAGTGCGTGGTGAGTCACATGCATACAGCGTGAGCAGCAGCACAGAAGCGTGCATTAGCTGTGCGCTGTACAGCTGTGTGACAGCTGCTGCATGAGCATGTCCGTTCCAGCGTGACAGTTACTGTGTGACAAAACGTTACTGAAACAGTCGTTACTGCTACAGACATTAGTATAGCAGACATGACTTTAATAAGGTTGAGCTGATAGCCGCTTGTGTAACAGCCGTTACTGTAACAAGTACTACTGTGCTGTCACAGACGTTACTTGGACAGGCAGTTACTGTAAGCGTTCTCGTGATAGAACTGCACCTTGGCGTTGTTTTGACTGCTTATACAACAGCTGGTTGCTAGCAGCGTGCACGCATACAACTTCAAGCAGTTGAACCATGAAAGTTAAATTAGTTGAACATACCTCAGTGTCAGTTTCACTTCTAAACTCAACCCCTTTCTTCTCTAGTGACCTGCGCACGATCATGCATGCATCAAATATGATATAAGTAAGTACGCAGCACTAGTAAATTTTTTTTGACTATGGTCTCACGACTACTACTGGGTATAGTAGTGCTACTGCTAGTGCAAGTTCTGCTTGCCGTAGCGATGACAGTAGTAGCAATGGCCATTTCTAGCAAGCAATACGTAGCAGCTTACGTACAGCACAGCAATAGGTCTCTGAGATAACAGCATCAGATACCAGTACTGAGCAGTAAATATTGTAAGCATAGCAGCTCTGACAGTGCGAGTAGACTCTGATGAGTCAACGGACAAGTTCAATGCTGTGAAGTTCGGGCGAAGACACACCTGCGCAGCTCATTGGCGTTGTTGATTGTGCCGTTGTGCACAAGCGCAATCCTGTTGTTGTAGTCCATGTGAGGGTGCGCATTCTTGTCTGTCTTGCCACCGTGCGTGGCCCAACTGTTCATTCAAGCAGACGAATGATAAATATAACAGCTGTGTTGTGAGCGTCCGCATACGCAGCTTCAATTGCAAAGATGCATGCATGCGTGTTATCATGCTCTTGCATACAGTGAAGCGCAACTGCTAGGAATTGAAATTCAGACACTCCACAAATTCACTGTTAATCTGCGATAGGCTGTGTGTGATTCGCAATAGCAGCTCCTTACACAACTCATAAGAATAGATGTGACGATTGCCTGTTACAGTGCAGGTCCATGAGTGTACTCACCGTGTGTGTGCAATGCCTACAACATGCCCTGAGTGCGCTTCACTGTTGTTGCGCAGCAGGTCTATGCTGTCTGCTGTAGTGCCCCTGCTTGCAAATTTGCTCACAACAATGTTGTTGTCCCCATCAATTGTGGCGAGTCCTGCAGAGTCGTAGCCTCTGTTGCGCAGGATGGACAGCCCTTCCAGCAGCATCTCTCGTGCATCTTCTCGACGGTGGCCATCTCCTCCACCGACGATACCCACTATGCCGCACGCCTGTGCAGGCTCGCGCTGGCTTGCAAGAGCTGCAGCTGCTGCTGCGCCTGCTGCAACGCCTAGCCAAGCACTGCTTCTTCTTCTGCTGCTGTTTTGCTCAGCTCCAGTTGCTTGAAGTACTGAGCTGCAGGTTATGCTTGACGCAGGAGCAGCAGCCTGCGTGAACAGTCGACACGCTTGTGCACTGCGCTGAGCCTGGCGTTGCAGCGTTCTTCGCGCAGCATGGCCCAACATTAGCGCAGCTGTTCAAGAGAGATTGAGGCACCAGTATCTTCTGCAGCAATCAGAGTCAGCAGCAGCTATGAAATTTAGGCGAATCCAAACGGTCTGCCATGTGACTCACCATTCATATATTATTGCACTTTGACCTCAGCCTGCCTACGAAGCCTTCCTACAATGCAGTTTGGTTCAGTACTGTGCCTGTGCTGCTGTCTGGCTGCACTGCTTCCAGCAGATGCGTTCTTTCTCAAACGAGGCAGTACACGTGCTGTGCGTACAGCAAAGAGCTGCCTGGAACTGCGAGGTGGACAGACGCTTAGCCCACCTATGGGCCACCCAAAAAGCAAGCCCCTGAATCCGCCTGCACCCGCTGTCGATGCCGCTGGTGATGATTCAAGCTCAGAAGAACAAAAATTTGAAGCACTTCGCATGGATGGATTCGACATCGACAATGAAGATGCACATCTGTACGATGATGGAGACTTCGACAGTTACGAAAGTAGCGAGGAAGACGAGAGTGCTGCAGAGGGCAACTCGCACGCAAACTTGCAAGAGGTGTCCGACAGCGATTAGCGCGCAGTGTAAGTGTGTATATGCAGCTGGTCATACTACAAGTACATAGATAGCAGCTGTCATAAGCTCTCAGCTGTACGTACGCAGCAGCTCAGTCTTTGAAGCTGCGCTCATATACAGCATGCACGCTCATATACAGCATGTAGACAACTGTAAGTACTGTGACGTAGATTGCGGCACACTAGAGCACAATACTAGATCACAATACCTCATTCAACTGAACCCTTTATACGCGGGTGGGCATCACAGCGCCATATTTGCTCGCTGTGTTGATCGTTGCAGCCTTCTGGTTTCCCATGTAATCTTTATTTTTACCTTCGATTGCCAAGTACAGCTGCTGCCAATATGTGTGCTCTAAGCAGCAAACATACAATGCAACCATTCAGTATAAACAGGAGCACTGGTTCAAACGCTATGCAATGCTGCAACAATTATGCCAAATGCAAAAACAAAGCCGCGGCGGGATTTGAACAGCTTCCGCCCTTACGGGAGTTTTCATGATGGGTTGAATTGCAGTACAGAAGCTTGTTGAGTGTGCAGCATTTTGACTATATGACACGCATGCATTCCTGTACCGATGCTGTTGGTGTATGTTGATGCAATTGCTGGCTAGTGCATCGTGCACAGCCTCTTGAGCAGTGCACTATCGCTTATACCAGTACCACTACTTGTAGCTGTACTACTACTAGTGCTAGTACTACCGCTTGCAGGCAACTGCAGCGCGCATGGCAGCAGTGCAGTCTGCTGCCACAGCTCAGCCACTTCTTCTTGCATACTAACACTCACAGTGCTACTGCTGTTATCGCTGTTGTTAGTGTGATGGTGTTTGTGCTTGTCAGCGCTACTGTCACGCATCCAGCAGAACAGAAAGCCGTTGGCGACCGTTTGCACGCCTGCGTGCTGCAGCGCAGCTGCGTACTCTGCAACTTCCTGCTGTGCACTGCTGCTACCACTGCTGCTACCAGTGTTGCCACCACTACTGCTGCCACTGCTGCTAGTGCTACTACTAGTGTCAGTGTTAGTACTGCTACTGCTGTCTGTTGCGCCTGCTTGCGGCCAAGGGTGCAGTATGAGCTGCGCGTAGTCAGTTGCACTCCAGATCCGCCCATAGCGGACTGCGATGTCAACGGTTTTGTTCAAGTTGTTGCTGTTGTGCTGCTCTGGCTGCGCTGCTGTTGTGCCTGCTACTGCTGCATTGTTGTTGCGCAACCACCAGCCCTTCACCTGGCGCACAAACACAGCGTCGTCATAGTAAAGAAAGCAAAGTATGTGGGTGAAGTCAAGACAAGAGCACAACAAGGCTGTTGACAGTACATGTTGTCACTCATATACTCATAAACGCTTACAAGGTGCAGCTGCGCGCATAACTGCTACCACTGATTACCTTGTAACAGAANAAAACACCGACAGTAACGCATTGCACTTCCAACGGTGTGTGTGCTGCAAGAAAGTAAGTTCAGTGCTACACAACATCAACTCGTGTTCAAGCGTGTGCTGCACTCAAACATAAACAGAACGCAATGTTGTTCACGCTTCACTGCACGAATCACTTCAGTATCAGTTTAAGCGTTTTAACAGAGGATATGCTATGCTATAGCGTTACCTTGTCGCTGTAAGCAGCAGGGTTGACCAGGTTGCTGACCACCAGCAAGCAGCCGTTACTCAGTAACCGCTGCGCTGCACCAGCCAGTATTGCAGCGAGAACAGTTTCACCGCTGTAACCGCCGTCTCCAAAAACGGCCAGCGGCGCAATGTCGTTAGGGTTTGCAATGTACGGCGGATTAGCCAGTATAGTGCTGTACACTGCAGTGCTAGGGAGTGCTGAGTACAGATCGCCGTTGTACACCTGTCATCGACAAAGTATACGTCAATTGAGGTAATGGATATGATAGCAGATATGCGGTGACAATTAATGTAAATTGTGTGATACTTCAGTGCTTAGCGTGTGAGACGAGTGGTAGTGTGCAGTAGTAGACAGTGTGATTCATAAAGATAATACCAGCACAGCTTGCAAGCGCTTACGATATGATAATAGCTGTGCAGTCAACAAGGCGATAACGTCATTGCTGCTATGCTTGACGAGCTGCATGTGAGATTGCCACTGCAGATGCTACATCATGTATTTGCAACAACAAGCACACGTGCTACTAGCAGTAAGCTCAATGAGCTCTGCACTGCGCTGTTCCCAGCATCATCGAGATAAAACACTTAGTGGCAATATTGCAAGAGATTAGTGGTATCAGTAACATGTGTACCTCTGCGTTGTGGTGCAAGCTGTTGAGCAGCAGGTTGAAGCGAGTGAACAGTAGAGCTCTATCGCTGACATCAACGAAGTGCGCTGCTTCAGCTCCGTACCGCAGTGCTAGTACTCCCTGCACAACAACAATAGCAGCAGGTGCAGTAGAAGAGTGACAGCATCGACACGTCAGCAGAGAACTGCCAGTACCACACATGCTGAACAGCACAGCAACAGTACCACACCAGCAGCTGCAGCAGCAGCGAGCGTGTCACATAACAAAAGGTGCCAACGCTACGGCTAGCTGCCGTCCAATCAACAGTACTGCCATTGTGCATCTACCTTAACTTCAGCTGTTTGTCACTCACAACAGTTCTGCGCTTGGAGATTCGGCTACAAGTACATATGTCCACTCTTGCTTAAGCAAAAAAAAAATGTGCACAGCTCACCTGTATGCCAGAGCCGCAGCACAAGTCCAGTACAGGACCGTTACTCAAACTGCCGTTACTGGAACTGGCGTTACTGAATTTGGCGTTACCAGCGAGTGACACTCCAGCTGTGTACGCCCCTGCAAGCCCTAGGCTGTCAACGCCAATGTGCATTACTGGCTCAACACTGTGACACCTGCACATACATATATGTGCATGCATCGTTGTAAAGTCTTGTTGATTAGACCTTATAGTGTAAGGCTTGCAGTATCTGCTGCTGTAATACTAGTGCGGTACACACACTGTGTACACACTTTTCGTGACATCTTGCACATGAAAAGTGCTGCTTGTGCAGCATAGTGTTGGCGTAACTTGGTAACGAACACCGTGCATATACATGTAGGCTCTAGCTGGATAGTGTACTTAGCAGGCTATAAACTGGCTTAGTATTAGGCTACAAACTCTATACACTCTTATGCTACAGCAGCAGCACCTCTGCGAAGTCTAGTCTTGCGCGGTATATGCACATGAAAGATGCAAGCTAGCGTTTGACATCTCACAGCATAGGGATCAATCTCACTAAAGCAAAATGGGTATTCATGTGATGTTAGCAGAGGTAACAGTACCTTTGTGATGTCTGCGCAAAGTCAGCTGCTATGATGAGATCTGGCCTCACAGGCGTGAGCTGCACTGACGACACTAGCCTCATGCTGTGTTCAGTGATAAAGGCAGACATCAATCACACAAATCGCAGTTAAATAGGAACTGCAATCCCAGTAGCTGCAGTTGAGCCTCAGGCACAAGCACAGTTGTGGCAGTGACACTATCAATCTGTAAAGTGTATCAACATGTGCTCAAACAATGCGTTTCAAGAAGAGCAGCAGCAGTGCACGCATGTAAGTAGCTGCGGCAGCAGCAGCATACTAGCAGCACTCGCGCTAATTTGTTACTGAGTCTAGTAGTACTAGCGTTGCTTGTTCTGCCAACATTAGTACTTCGTTCATGCTAGTACTACTGTTATGCACTGTTGTTATCATACACAGTTGATATCAGTAGCATAAACTCAGCGCATATAATAATCATGGGTAATAGTTGTGCATACAGTGTATATACCTATTGGGTATGTCAGCAGCAGTGTAGCCCTCATGGCCATACATTATGTTTAACTGCAGTAGTCTGTGTAGCACAGTACAGCCCAGTAGTGTGCGCACTCGACCAGCGCTTACTGGCACATTCAATGCAAAAAGCCGCATCAGATCGCTCAGTGCGTCACTCCCCTATAAATAAGAGCAGCAGTGGCAATAGTAACAGTATAGCACAACGGTGTGTTGCGGTACAGTCCGTAAGCAGCGAGCGTGCAGTGGTTGTACTACAGTAAAAAATGTACTTCCAGAGCAACTTGCAATGCGATTACAGCTATAGTGGTACAGTTAGTAGCAGGGAGCGAGTGCGAGCTGTGCAGCCACAGCAGTATTATAGCACAAGCAGCGAAATGTTATAAATGTAAAGGCGATGGCAGGTAACTGCAAGACCACTAACGCGTTATCACGACTACACTAGCTTGTTGTGGCCAATCAGCAACCTGACGCACGACGCATCTACTTATGCACAATACAGTTGCCACTGCAATCGAGTGCGATTTGGCGAGCTTTTCAAGCAATTCACATGTATACACCACTACTTTTACACGCGGCCTTTCACATGCAGCTATACAAATATGTAAGTAACCGTTGCCTTACCTATAAATAAATTATCAAGACTATACTAGGCTGTTCTAGTCAGTCAGACAAGCTTACACACGACAGCGCATGTAATTATATGCTGGTATATGCTGGTAGAAGTACTGCATAAGACGCAGTGCTTACCTCGCTTGGCAGAGCTTTAGCTATAGTAGCCGCCACTGCAGGGACACTGACATTCTGTAGCGCTATGCCTACACCAGCTGCAGCAGCAGCGCCAAGCCCCAGCACAGTAGCTACGCCATGCACTGTGTAGCCTGCTGCTAGCAGTACTGCTCCCAGCTGCGCAAGCTCTGTAGT
>AXNI01016426.1:0-12753 GCA_000498555.1 Heterococcus sp. DN1 | reverse complement strand
GTAAACGCAAGCTTGCAGCTGGGCGACGCAGAAGAGCAGCAGCAGCGGTTGACAGTGACACTGAGCCTCCTGTCAAGCGCAGGCCTGGACGGCCGCGCAAGCTGAAAGCTGTTGACGGCTCGCAGTCAGGTGAGAAGCAGCCACGGCGCACAACTGCAGCAGCAGCAGCAGCAGCAGCGCAGGCTACACCTGCAGTGTCAAGCAGCTGCAGTGAGGCTCCAGCTGTGAAGCGTAAGTCTGGCAGGCCTAAAGCAGTTCGCCCTGATGGCACACACCGTCACGACAGGTTTGAAAGACGCACTGACGGCCCTGAGCGTCCACGTAGAAGCTGCGCAGCTGAGCTATGAGCAGCTGCTGCTAGTAGAGCCATGCTATTAGCAGACGTAGAGTCAGCAGTGTCAAAGCTGTGTCAAAGCAGTGTCATGGCGGTATGCAGTATGTGCAGCTGTAGTGTGGGTTAGTACTATGTTGACGACGCATGGTGCAGAGTGTGGTGTAAGGCTCAGTAGCATGTGTGCACATAGTAGCAGCAATCTTTGTGTTATGAGCAGCAACAGTGAGTGCTAGTGTGGTGTACTTCGGGCACGTAGTTGCTGTGGCTGTTGTAGAAGTGGTAGTCGAAATGAGGTCAGGCGCACCTGCAGTGGGCTGTGCAGCCAGCAAGTGCTCCAATAGGTACAGTGAGCACTTGCAACGCGTGCAACGTGAGCTATAGGGTGTGGTTCTAGTGAGTGTTGTGGTTCCTGAGGCGGTGATTACGCAGAGGTGGCCTCAGTGATGTGGATTACAGTGAAGTGCGTGAGATGGTGGTTGAATGGTAAGGTAGAAGCCTTTGCGATGGCCGTTGTTGGTGAACGCAAGCAAGCGAACAAAGCAAAACAAGCACATGATCATAAAAGCTGTAGAGCACTATAAGGAAAGCATTTGATATTGACCAGATTGAGAGCTTTACTGAAGCTCACTGACACTTTGTCTGTGCTGTATACATACATAATGGTGTCTGCTCGTGTCGCGCAAGCCAAAACTCTGCTGCTGCAGTAGTACCTCAGCACCCAGCTGAAGGCCATCTGCAGCAGTCCCTACTATTAGTTCACACAACTTGCGAGTGTGGCTGTCCAGGTAGAGCTAACCTTGCTCTACGTTTGTTTTCCCACACACTAGCTCCTGCACCACCTGCTAGCAGCAGTGCTACAACTGAGAGTGACACTCCGATGCCTATCTCATAGTGGAAGTACTCTAAGCACATCTTGCCTCCCACAAAGCCTAGCACTAGCGCTACTGATGGCTTCAAATAGGGCAGGTCTGTGATGGCGTGACTGACTAGCGTGTATCTGTTCGTGTGCAGTACGACGTATGTAGTAGCACCACTAATAGTGTTAGTACAGCAGTAGTAGTACAGCATGTTGATTGTGCTAATGACAGCAGTAGTCATAATGCTAAGTAACTGAGTGCGACATGCGCACGACTTCACACGCTGAACTGCTGATATAAGGCCGAGCAAGCTAGTACAAAAGTAAGCAGCTGTTATGGAAGGAAATGTCAGTATACTCACAAGCTTCGCAGGGCCATGATAGCGAAGACATTGCTGGTGTACACAATGAAGGTGTCCTTGCTGACGCCCAGTACAGCAGGGATAGAGTCTACAGCAAAGACAAAGTCGCTGAGCTCAATGCAGATAAGGCACAGCAGCAGTGGTGTGGCCAGCTTTTTGCCGTTGACAGTTGTGAAGAACTTCTCCCCATCGTACTGGTCTGTACTCTTGACCAGCAGCCTGCTGACTTTCAATATCATATTATCGCTAAGGTCTCCATCCTCGTCCTGGCAATTGTGGCAGCAGTGCGCAGTGCAAGTAGTAGCAGTCAATGTCAGCTGCATTTGTGAACGTATGCGTGCTGTTGTTCACCATCGTGTAACAGACCGTTGATGCATACTTTAAAAGCTTGACGCGCGCCGTCGCAACGCTGGCGCACTGAGAACGTTCACTTCGCGCATTGCTGCAGCATGCGAGCTGTCAAGCTGCGTAACATGACAAAGTAATGGGCTGCAATAATAGGGTTTTTTTTGCGGCTCACCTCCTTCTCGACGAGCAGCTTTATGCTGGATGCCAGCAGTATAGCTGCAAACACTAGTATGACGCTTCTAAACTTCTGTATAGCTGCTACACCTACTAAGATCATGATTGCTCTCATTGAGATGGCACCAATAATGCCCCACGTTAGCACTCTGCCCTGGTACGCTGGTGGCACTTTAAAGTACTCAAACAGCATGATGAACCTGTGCACGCGATGACAGAGATACCATAGCAAGCGTACATAAATCATGCAGTTTAGACACAATTCTTGGCTAAATGTTGACGACTATTCGCCATGGTGGTAAGCGATCGTCTAAGCACATTTAGCATTGAGTGAACAAACTGCTCTGATGTAAGTGAACATAGCAAATGCTGCTATAAGCGCACACCAAAACTTTCTGACAAGCGGCCAATTTACTAGTTACTTACACGAATAGGTTGTCCACGCTCAGGCTCTGCTCCACAAGGTACCCAGCGAAGAACTCTAAGCCTGACTGGCGGCCTTTTACAACCATGGTGCCTAGTCCAAACGCTACAGCAGAGGCTAGCACCAGGCACGTCCTCAGCACAGCTTTCCTGTAGGCTTCAGCGTCTACTTGCGGCCGCTCTGGGTGTGCAACTGCTGCATTGCTGCCTCGGACTGTCGTCAAAGCTGTTGCTACAGGCACACTCGAAGTGCTACCTCCTCGTATGCAGAGATTGCGTTTTAAATCTGGCGTGCTCTCTCGTGCTATATGCGAGAGCCTCTGGCTTCTCAGCGTTTGCTTTGCATCGCACGCACCGTTCTCGCGATCATGTTTTCGTAGTTGAGTAGCTTGGCTACTTGGCAAGAAACTACTAGCTGCCACTGCAAGCGCTGATATGCAGAACAGCGATATGAGCTGTACCCGCATGACTGCAGGCTGTCAAGGCTGCAAAACTGAGAAGAAGTTCCAACGAGCGTATGCATGTGACTCGCCCTGTTTCACGCGCTGTGAGCTCGAGAGAGCTCAGGCCTTGCCGTGCACACATCAGATATGCGTCCCTTATTTGTTGGTCCTTGAAGCCCATTGAGTGAGAACTCCGCTTATCAGAACACAGAAACGTAAAATCCGCAGCGAGGCCTGTTCGCGTTGCGATGAGCTCGTACATAGCAGTAGCAGAGGCTCCCCCACAGCGGCAGGCGCGAGCAGCAAGAGACTTCAGATTGTCGGCGAAAGAAATCGAGCTTGAGCAACTCAAACAGTTGTCTCCTGCAAGACGTTGTAGCGAGAGCTGTCAGATCGAAGCTCCACCTGTTACACTGACAAGACAGGCATGATATAAACGCGCTTTGACTGTCTGATGTAATGCACTCCTCGTGGTCTGATTGCTGATTGCACTACTGCTTGCAGAGCGCTGTGGACACTTATATTTGCAGCATACATGCTCTACTGCTTGCAGGCAAAACTCTTTGCAGTGCGAGCTGCTTGCATAGCTTCAATAGGAGGCCTGCTGTTTGGCTTCGATGTTGGGTGAGTACATCGCCATACTCACAGTCATTCACACAACGTGATCATAACAAGGTACTCCTGCCTTGTACTGACATCGATTTGTGCGACTGCGTCTGTCAAAATCTTGTATAACGCTGCCACAGAGTAATAGCAGGAGCACTGCCGCAGCTCGCTGCAGAGATGCAACTCACACTTAGCCAGCAGGACCTTGTAGTGATTCTTATGCTAGTTGGAGCAGTGTTTGGCGCAGCAACTGGAGGCTTATTGTGTGATAGAGTGGGCAGATGGTGGACAATCATGCTGACGAGTGCTGTCTTTGTACTTGGAGGCAGCATGCTGTATACTGCTCAGAATACAGCCCACCTCTATGCAGGGCGCATTGTGGTGAGTGTAAATGCTTTTAACATGACTGCAGCTGAAGTATGATTGCTAAATCACAATGAGTGTAAACTGGTTGTGTGAGAGACATCAAAGTTCACTATCTAACGTTACAGTTGCAGACTTTAGCACCAGTATGTTGCATGTGTTGATAGCTTATCTTAATCAAGTCTTGCCACACTATATGCTGTGGCTGCTGTTGTCAGGTGGGAGTAGGCGTGAGCGTGAGCAGTATAGCAGACATCAGTTATCTGTCAGAGGTAGCTCCTGCACGCATCAGAGGTGCTATGGTGAATGCTAATGAGCTCGCTATAGCGCTGGGCATACTGCTCTCCTACTGCGTTGGCTACATCCTCAGAGACACTTCAGGTAATGACTGCTGCAAACTGCAATAAGCGATCACGTTGATATCATACACTTTCTGTTCCAGCAATAGTCTGTTGTTGACAAGCGTGCTACATGTATACTAGTCAGTCTCAGCTGCTACTGAACCGAGTCCCTTGCAGCAGTAGCAGTAGTAGTAGTAGTGGCGCACTTGACCAGTGTGTGCATTTCAAAGATGTAGTCTGCAGCGCACTCAGCTAACGCTCAAGTTGTTGCATACATGTGTTGCATTGGGATATCTTGCAGGCGGCTGGCGTAGCATGTTTGGAGTAGCAATACTACTAGCACTACTGCAGGCTGCTGGTATGTCCTGCATGCCTGAGAGCCCCCGCTGGCTAGCACTGAAAGGCAGAGATAGTGAAGCTTTAGCAGTGTTAACAGTCACTAATGGTGATCAATCACAGGTAACCCTTGCAAAAGCACAGCACTGCTTACTGTGTGTAATTGAACCAGCACTCGTGTTTAGCTCTTCATAGCATGATCTAACGGTGTGCAGGCAATGCCAACGTGCGTATGTTCACGTTGTCATATAGTGCTGGAGGGTGCTGTACTGCAGCAGTGCTTGCTAGAGTATGTTCAGATGCAGTGCGTCTTCCTGTATTCAATGTTTAGCTGTGCAAACTATGAACATTGTGGCGCGTCATATGCAGGCTGAGACAGAGCTGTCACAGATCAAAGCAGCACTAGCCAGTGATGGTGAAGTCAAAACTACAGCACTGTTCACGAGATGGAGGTATATACTCACTTAACAATATGCGACATGCGTACATCAAACATGTGTTACAGAAGTTTTCAGACACAGTTGTCACCAACTTTTGTGCGTGTGCAAACAGCCTGTAGCTGTGTATAGTGCCACTGTTCATCTTTGTCAAACAATTCAAGCTGCGAACCTTGCCTGCATCAGTACAGAACTATACCACTTAGCATACTCCTGTTAATTCTTCATGCGTCATGTTGTGCGCAATGGTGTACTGCTAACTACATACAGACCGCAGCTGCTCATTTCAATGGTGCTCATGGCGCTGCAGCAGCTGACTGGCAATGCAGCAGTGCTAGTCTTTACACCTGCGATACTGACAGCAGCAAGCAGCAGCAGTAGTAGTAGCACTAGCCACCATCACAGCAGTAGTACAGCAGCAGCAGCGGCAGCGGCAGCAGCAGCAGCGGATGCACACACGGGGCATCCAGTGCACACACTGAGGCATGCGTATGCAGCCACTGTAGTGCTGGGCTGCGTCAAAGCTGCGTGCACAGCTGTAGCAGGTACTACTACTATGTTCAAAACCTATCTGATGCACTATCTACTACAGCTTGCAGTAGACCTTACAGAAAGTACATGATTGCAATTGCTTTGAACGGTGCGCACTCTTGCGTTTAACGATAAATCACACGTGTGCTCGCCTTAGCAGCACACAGCAGTGCTCATCACTAACCATCTCACACTGTTGCGTCATCTAATGCACTACACTGTGCTGTGTTGCTGCAAACAACAGTGGTAAGAGTAGATAAAGTAGGGCGCCGCTCCCTTCTGCTCGCCGGTTCCGCAGTCTCTGCACTTAGCTTGGCAGTGCTGGGTGCATCGTTCTTATCACTGCACCATCACAGCAGCAGTAGTAGCAGCAACAGCAGTGATAGTGGCTGGAGCAGCAGAGCAGCAGTAGCACTAGTAGCTGCTTGCGGACTAGTAGGTGCCTATGCTGCTAGCTATGGTCCTGTAGTGTGGCTGTGTACAGCAGAGATGTTCCCTTCATCATTGCGAGGCAGAGCTCTAGGCTTCACACAGGTGCGTGATAGTCTCACATCACCTCGTACATAACAGTACTAAGATAGTACGATATGGAGCGGTGTCAGTGCAAACTTCGAAACCACTGTAGCAAGCAGTGCTGTAGGTAACGTGTAATGTACAGCGTGCAGTGCAAACTTTGACATTTGGACACGTAGTGTAACAGCATGTGCACCCGTGTGAGCGCTTTACTGAACAGTGCTGGCCAGTCATCTCATACACTGTAACGCATCCGTTACATAACTTCGAACCTCGTTTTGTATGATCGTTGTCAAAAACTGTACGCACACACAGATTGTAAACTGGCTGGGTAGCCTAGCAGTGACATCGTTCTTCTTAGCACTGCTGCAGCATGTAGGAGGTGCAGGAACGTTCTGGACACTGTCATTAGTCACAATGGTAGGCACAGCTTTTATCTACTACTGCGTGCCTGAAACACATCAGGTAACACCTTCACAAGCAATTCTGCACAATGCTAACACGCTATCATCAATGCTTACGCACGCGCTGCAGTGTCAGCTAGTGCAAACTTACCTTGTATGCTTGTGTACGTGACAGCTATGTGATACATGCTGTGTAAGTTTGCTCAGTGTGCTAACAGGTCTGCTAAGCACAGTGTATGCTGACCACAACTAGTCAAACCTAACGCTTTTGTATCTACAACTGTTTCCATTTCTACATATATACTGTTGTGCAGCGAGAGCCAGAAGACATAGCAGCAGAGCTCAGTGCTCGCGACGGCTTTCCCTGTAACTGTGGTTTGTGTAACCGCTGCAGCAGAAGTGACAGCTTTGAGGGGCCTCGCGTTGTTAAAGCTTCCGATGATGACTGGCAAGACGTAGCTATAGAAGATAGCTGCAGCAGTGCTGTAAATAGCTGTAGAAATAGCCGAGATGTTGACACCGAAGTGTCTTTTCATCACAGCAGCGGTGAGCGCGGCGCTGGTAGCAGCTGCTCGCCGAGAAAAATGCAACATTATGTCTAACTTTTGAAAAACACAGGGCACTATTGTTACTGATTGTCAGTAATGTGTTGTCTGTGATTTGTTGGCTGTGATGCATTGTGCGTGTAGAATGAGCAGTGGCTTCAACTGTGTAACTCGTACTGCAGCGTCGAATGTACAGCCACATAGTGTTCATTGTTGTGACAACGCTGTGCTATGATATACACAGCACTACTTGCTCCCGCTTCTTCGCTTACTACTGCCGCTGCTACTAATGCTGCTGCTTCTGCGCAGCAGCGCTATGTGGTAGTGTGTGTGCAGCGCATCAGCGTCTCCACTGAAGTGTGTGTTGAACACTCTGCGCACTTCGCTATAGCTGTGCTGCTGCAGCCACAGGCTCAGCGCTCCCTCGCTGTACAGTGGATACGTGACTATATACTCTGGCAGCTGCTCACTACTGCCACTTGCACTACTACTTCTGCTGCTGCTGCTGCTGTACAAGCTGTTCACAAGCGCTAGAGCATCCGCCTGAAAGCGCGCTGACTCACTGGTGCCTTGCGGCACTTCAGGAGAGCAGTCCAGCGCCCGCAGCAGCAATAACGGCCGCTGATGTAACGGCTGTTTCAACGGTTTTCCCAACGGGTTTTTCAGTGGTGACGCGCCTCTGTGCTGCTGGCCCTGTATGTGCAGATGGCTGTAGAAGGGAGTGCTGTGACAGGGCATCAGAAATGCTACACTGCGTTGTTGTTTCGCAGCAGTTGCTGCTGTAGATGTTGCGGCAAGTTCGCTCTGCAGAGCCTCCATGATAGCCAGAGGCCCTCGCTGGTGCAGTGTGGACAAGTACAGCGCTGGTGGCAGGTGCAGTGCTAGCACTGCAGCTACTGCCCACTTGCTGCTACTGCTGCTCACTGTACTACTGCTGCTGCTGCTGCTGCTGTCAGCTGCGGTGCTGCTGGTAGCGCTGCTGTGCTTCGCCTTCGTTTTCTGAGCCGCATCAAACGAATTATACATCAGTGCAGTATTGCAGCAACATCAACGCCTACAACATCTCTTGGCATAGTTTAACTGAAAAACAGATTACAGCATCCACACAACATCAAGTGAAAAGAGCACCTTGAAAAATGGAAGCTTAAAGCACTTTAGTGAAGTGTACCTGCTGAGAGCTAGAGCTGCAGCGCAGTAGCAGCCACTGCAGCCCATAGCCAGCGTAGATGTTCTTTAGTGGCAGCACTGGCAGCAGAAAGCGGAACTCCTTGTGTGCACTAATGCTGTGCACAGCTATAAACCACAGCACTAGCAGTGCAGCACTGCGCTGATCAGCTGGTGCTACTGCAGCTCCTAGTATGAACAGCGGCAGTGACGCGCCAAGCACTGCCGGTGCTCCCTGCGTGAACAGCCAGTGCCACGGCTGTGTGATAGTTTAGCAATACAGAAAAACAGCAAGATTTCGATATCGCAGAGTGAGGTGGTGAACACATGCCAATGTGTATAATTCTCAACCTTGTGTATATCTGCATCAGCAGAGCTTCTTACCGACACTGTGACATACTGTTGGGCTGTTCAGCGTGTGGAAGATGCTATACAGCGTTAGTTCATTGCTGCAGTTCACAGTCTATAGTAACATGTAGCATGCCTGTATACATGTATACAGCAGGAGTGCATGCGCGCTTTTTGTGACGTTTGTATGTGCTCACAGCTCACCTGTACGCCAAAGAGAGCGCTCTTGCCATCCAGCACATTGAATTTGAGGAACTGGTACGGCACAAAGACCCACTGTCCGTATAGCCAGCGGTCGATTGCAGTGCTAACCGCCAAAACTGAGCCTACTATTGGCAGTACACTGCACAGCAGATAGCGCAGCCATGCGACACGTGGCAGTCTGTACAGGCGTGCCAGTCCTACAGCAGCCCACAGTGTAGCGCTAGTGGGTCGCACTGCAACGCACACTGCAGCAATCAGCAGCGCCATGCTCTCGTTGGTGCTGTGTGAAGTTGCAGCTGCTGGTGCTGCTGCTGTTGGCGCAGCAGGCTTGCCATCGCTAGACTTGCCATGCTGTGAAGCAAGCAGGAGATGCACACCATGATAGTCAGGACTGCTATTGCACCGCTATGTGTACCGTCATAACGCCTCGTCGTAGACTGCTTGCAACCACAGCAATATAAGATTCATTTGTACCTGCTTTTCGTAGCACCACAGTGGTGTCCAGTAGTACAGGCTCACGATAGTCAGCACAGCTTCAAGGCTGTTAGAATAGGGTCTGCACAGGCAATAGAAGTTGAACCAGCTTGCAAGTTGCAGCAGCAGTGCCCAAGCAGCAGTGTCCCTGCCGAACAGCTTCAGAGCCAGTCCATGTGTGTAGTAGTCACACACAGCAGCGCCAATGCTCTGCAGCAACTTTGGACCATGCGCCACAGCCCATGCAGTGTCTAGCTGCACAAGCGTCAGCAGTTTGTACAGTGCAGCGAAGATCAGAGGGTGCAGGAAGCCTCGTATCTGAGCTCCAGGCAGCCACTCCCATGTCCTGTTGAGTAGCGCGCTAGAAGTTAGTGATTCCAACAGCAAGTCCTTTATATCTATTTGTTCGACTCACTTACAAGTGTCCCTGCCCAAAAGCTAGCCTGCGCGCGACCTCTGGGCCTTGCCAGAATTCATCAGGCGTAAAGTGAGTCCTCAGTATCAGCGCATTCAGCACACGAAAGAGCACCAAGCCTGCGAATAATCTGGGTCCTCTTATCGCTAGTAGATCCATGCGCTGGTGCAACGATAAAAAATCATAGCCAGTTCTGTATCTTCAAATGATGCTGCTATACATGTGCATCGTCGCGCTGCTGGTCACAGCGATAGCACTCCTTATTCGGTTCATAGCTTGTTTGCCAAATCGTGCACGAAAGCATGGTTTACACACCAAGACTGAGGATGCCTCAGCTGCAGAGGGCAAAGCACGTAGCGCTGCCAAGCGCAGAGGGCATGGCCCTAACAGCACCTTTGTCACTGCAGTAGTATTAGGCTCTGGCGGCCACACGAGCGAAATGCTGCAGCTACTCCAGGTAATGCTGCACAGACTTTGAACACGCTCTATATTGCTTCACTGATCTGCATGTCTTCCTTTGCATGCCATATGCTATGACAGACACTACCGCTGGACACATATGGCCCTTTGCACTACATCATTGCAGCCACAGACACCTCTAGCTTGTCCCGCATCCCAGAGGCACAGCGCAGCTCAGGCCTGTGTCACGTATACACTCTGCCTCGAAGTCGAGAAGTTGGCCAGAGTTGGCTATCAACCGTTTGGACATCTTTGCTAGCAGTACGCAGTGCTGCAGTGCTTGTCTGGAAGCTGAGCCCTGACCTACTGCTCGTCAATGGCCCAGGTACATTTCGCATCAGCTTACAAAGATAAGATATATCGAATGATTAGCTGCGTTTGTTACGAGACATTGTGCTGCTAAACTCTGCCTCACACTCTCAATCGTCGTTCTACAGGCACTTGCATCCCTGTGTGTTTATGGGTGTTCGTACTGAAGCTGCTGTATGTAAGGCCACGCGCTAAGATAGTGTTTGTAGAAAGCTTCTGTAGAGTGCGCACACTGAGCCTGACTGGCAAGCTACTGTACCCCTTTGCAGACAGGTGAGATCAGAATATATCAGACACTATTCATAATTGTGAATTCATAATTGTGAAATGTACAAGCAATGGTAAAACTGTTGCAGTATTAACAGCGCTTCAAAGTGCGCACAATATCCCAGTTGGTGTCATGAAGACTCAGTGATTATTGCTGGCATTTGCTCAAGCAGTGCAGCTTCCACTGATTTCGTGCGCTGCTGTTGCTGCTGCTGTTGGTTGTGGTCATCTTGAATCATACAGGTTCATAGTGCACTGGCCTGAGCTGCTGCTGCAGTATCCTCGAGCGGAGTACTTAGGACAACTATGCTGAATTGTTAGTAGGGGGTACAATATGTCAAAGCAGTGCACGCACATGACACTCAACACAAGGTGCTGCTGTCTGAGCAACTGCTGCAATGAGCTCTTGCTACGCACTTGAAGCTGTACGGACGCAGTATGCTCGATGCGCTACTGTCGACAGCACTGGTGCAAGTCAGAGACAGCGCGAGCTCACTAGTGATCGAAGCACATGCAAAAACTGATATAAGCGGCAGACCTAGCAGCAAAAAGTGCGAGGCTCTCTGCAATCAAGATCAGATGGCACCAGCAGCACGGCGGTTGTGCATAGCGATGCAGTGATGCCATCACAGCAAGCATCCAGCAGAGATCTTTGAGAGCAACGAGCTTGCTCACTGCTTGAGTAAGATAAAGTAAAAGTAAATGTATTGTGTGCTTGCTGAGCTGCAGCAGAGATTACCGTTTCTGCTGCTGCTGCTGCAGCAGTACGAAGTGTTAGCGATGCTACAGCACTGCAGAGTGCAGTGCTGCAGCTAGGGTGCTGCACAGATGTAGCTGCACTGTTGCATAGTTACATTGTACAGAACTGCTAAATGTGCCACTCAGAGTGTACTTGCTGTACTGGTAGTAGTGCTAAATGTGTCTGCGCCGTGCTGATGGTTCTGCACTGTACATGAAGTGCTGTCACTTCTGCAACTCAGACAGCCTCAACAGAGACCTCTGACTTCTTAATGAGTTGCTGCAGCTCCGGGTCCTTTGCAGCAGCCTCCTCAAAGCCGCTGAAACCGCCGTCAAGCACAAGGATCTCAGGCTTAGCAGTTGCAGCGTCAGCAGCTGCTTCTGCCACTGCTACTGTAAGACGCTCTAGTGTTTTGCTGGCAGCTAGAGGGCCTCTAATTCGGCTGAGCTGGCAGTGAAAGACGACAGTAGTTTTGCCCTGCTCTTTCAGGTTGTCAAGCAGCTTGTCTACATTCTCAGGGTCTTCGAACTTGTCTACTGTCTCGTTTAGACTGCCCTTGATATGGCCGCCCTCGTAGTCTGTATCTCTCACGTCCACTACCTGATGCGTGAAGCAGCGAGTAGGTGCTAGAGTAAGCAGGGTGCAGCGGACACGCCATCGTCCAAAATGCGGTGCAGATCGCTAAGCTACTTCGTCAAATGAAGATGGTAAGAAATGAAAACATGCGCTCTCGCAGGTTCGGAGACCTCGGATACATGTATGCTAAACTGAGGTGCGCTCAGTATGATTCATATATGAATACACACAGCTCAGCGGTACAGACGCTCATTTACTCAGCAACACCTGTAGTGAGGCAGCATCTTTCCCCTTCAGCAGCTCCTTGAGCTGATCAGGGCTGATTCGTCGTGCCTGTGCTTGTTCACTCATGACCAGCTACACTAGTGAGAAACAGAAGTGAGCACAGCAGCGCCACAAAGAGCGTTCAATAAAAGATATTGAACTTCGCAGAACTGAACTGGACAGCAAACTTCAAAATGAAGCACTTTGGTTTTGTTGACCCTTTCGCGAGCTGATCAGCGTGACGTGTAAGAGTGGAGAGCCCATCTATTGCTTTTCCAACGCCGTGCAACCATGGCGGACGAAACAGGCAAACTAATCGGAATGATAGGAGACGAAGATACAATTACAGGCTTCTTGCTGGCAGGCGTAGGGCACCGAACAGCGCAGAGCACTAACTTCCTTGTGGTCAAGCCAGGTATTGCCTTGCTGCAGCGCTGATTCTTTTCTAGTGTACGATTCGCACAGTACAAGATGAAAATCGTCAAGATCTCACCTTGCGAGCTCCTCAACGCTGGCTT
>AXNI01016383.1:0-14068 GCA_000498555.1 Heterococcus sp. DN1 | reverse complement strand
CCACCTGAACGAGAGCGCAAGTGTGAAGTCATCTGCATCATCTGAGAGCTGTACTGAGGCAGCACCAACTGCGCTGCACCCTGGACTGACGACTCCTGACGCTAAAGCTTCAAGTTAGCAAGTTCAGGCCTCTTCACAGACCCTGGCTTGCCTGCAGTCAGCTGCTGCCATTGTTGGTCAGCTGGCTGTAAAGCCTGATGCTGCTAGTGATACCTTCAAGGGTTCAGCGCAGTGCAGCTCTTCAACGAGCACGAACGATGGCGTAGCAGCTTCAACACCGTCAAGAGCTTCGAATTGTGAACTTCAGGCTGCTCCAGGCGCCACGTCTCAGCTCCCTACACAACGCAGAAGCTTCTCGAGAAATCCAGCGCGTGACTTCTCCCTGAGATCCCTACCTTGCAGATCAGCACGCAAACTACTGCCTACCTTTGAGGGCCCTGGTGTTTGCCCTGACCTGAGCGCACTGAGATTTCAGCAACCAAGAGCAGCTACTGAGAGACAGTCAACCATCTTTAGTCGTATACAACTGCCACAGGTCGGCAACAGCAGCAGTAGCAGCAGCAGCAGTGGCGGCATCCTTGACAATCACTTCGTGGCAGCAGCACCAGCAAGCTCTGAGCAGCTCTCAAGTGTATCTAGAGGTGTGCAGCAGTGGGACGTTTTCAGTGATAGCAATATCCTGCACTCAACAGCTAGCAACAGTCATGCTATCGGCACACTGGTAGAAGATGAACGTGGCTGCATTGTGCCAGACACTGTGAGTGACGCGCATCAAGATATACTTGATGTACCATCTCACTTAGGATATAAGTATACACATAGAGATGGTAGTGATCTGTATCTACTTGGTGCACCTACTGAAGCTGATGACGCTAGCAGCAGAGAAGTGCGTAACTTTGCAGCAGCATGTGACACAGCATACGATGCACTGATCACTGACAATGTGAACAGATACATGGCTGACAAGGCATCACGTGACGAGTGTGGTTACACTAGTGATTGTGATTGTGATGACCTGTACAGCGATGGTGCTTACAACTGCATGTCACTGCGAGATTGGACAACAGTGCTGAAAGACTATGATGACATCGATGAAGTTGATACTGAGACATGCAGCAGTGACAACGCTACAGTAGTAACAGCAATAAGAGATGATATAGCAGTAGCTGACTCAAGCAGTACAACTGGCAATGACACTAACACTAACAGTAACAGCAGCAGTATTGATGATGATGAGCAGAGCACACAACAGTTCTGGCTTGACAATGCAGCTGCAGCATTTGCTAGTGATCCTACATCTACAGCACGATGGACACCTCAAATGTGTACTGCACTTAACAGTGCTGTTGAACAGCTGAAATCTATGTGTGACACAACAGTAGGGAACTCAGCAGACATTGACTGAGAGCTCATAGCACTAGTACTCACCTATACAAAGGTAAGTCTTTTACTGTGCACTTTACATAAGCTTTAAGTAACTGTTTGTAGTCACGTACAGTTGTTGATTCACGTCATGTATGCTACTATGGCATACAGGCGTACTGCACTACACAAGCATCAGTCATCGATCTTTTCTTGTTCTTGCGTACTGGTATGTACTAACAGTTCTGTTTCGCTGTGTATACTATTGCCATCACTGCTGTTCTAAAGCTGGCAACATCACAAGAGCAACAAGACAGAGCTAACGATGATAGTCAAAGTAAAAGCAGTGGTACACCTGACAGAATTATACCAATCTGGGAGTGTATACTGAAGTGGCGCCAGCTTAATAGTGACGTCACCACTGCTTCAACTACAGCACCACCAGCAGCTACTACAGCGTAGAAACTCAACAAGTCTGCGCAATAGAGTCTGATATAGTGCTGTGCACAAGTAGCAATGCAGTGCTTTGACTTTGATTCTAGTGAATACTTTAGTGAGGATGATGCAGTTGATAGCAGTAGTACGAGCGGGACTTATGTACATAATATGGCAGCATACAATGGCTTAGTAGTAGTAAAAACAGCAGTGAAAGCAGTTGGACAAGTCACATTTGAAGTGCATGAAGACACAACAGAAACAACTGCAATGATCTATATTCATATAATGCTGAAGCTTCAAAAGCAGTTTTATTCAACGCCTGCGTGTGTCTTGTACTGCAGTTCTGTCACATGTTGGCAGTTTAATAGCACCCGTCGTGCTGCATGCCGATACTACATTCAGCCGACACTATTATACTGTTACTAGGGTCTAGTGTACAGTCACGACACCGATGTCCTATCGCACGCATGCACAATCTATGTACTGCATTAAGCAGACTGCTCGGAGTGCGTGCTACTGCTTGCTCTGTCTCTGAGTACTTACAGACACTATACACACCGCACTCTATAGAGTTGCGCTTGCTGCTGCTACTACTGGCAACTACAGCTTATGCTGTTACTGCTCTTTCTCGCAACTGCAGTTGGCTTGCACAGCACACCACAACTTGTATTGCTGCTATTGAGTTCTGCTTATGCTATTGCTGCTGCAGCGATAACACTAGCAACAATACTGGTCGATACTGGTGAGTAACAGCTACTACTTTTTGCCAACTTTCAGCTTGTCAAGCATCTCTCTTTGCTTAGCGCTCAGCTCTGGCCTTGCACTCTTGTCCTTCTGCTTTGTACTGCTGCTGCTACCGCTGCTGCTACTAGCTGCTGCTGCTGCTGTCTGTTCAGTAGCAGGTTTAGGACGGCCAAGCACAAACTCACCAATGCCGGCAGCGCGGTTGATCCAAGCCGGCACTGGCTCTCCTGTAAGCTCTCTAACAAAGGCCTCTGCAAAGTGGTTGCAGTTCTTCAGGTGCAAGCTGTATGTGCCAGGCTGTTGTACCAACATCAGCAGTAGCAGTACGAGGAGCTTTGTTCAGTGCAATGTATTTGCAACATTATGCGCGTAATGCACTAACTAATGCGCTGTATCGAAAGCATCTTGAGGACTACATGGGTGTAGCTGCAATGGTATATGATGCTCGGTGTGGTAATGCAAGCTCAGCAGAGCACATAATGACTGACCTGGAAGTGCTCTTCGCGCAGCCGTCTGAGGATAGCATGTACTTCATTGAAGCTGCCATCATATTCTCCTACAGGCACTGAGCACTTGAATGTCACAGACCCAGCACTCTCAGCTGTAGCACACATAAGATGCACAGAAACATAACGGCATTGCAGATTAGCCAGGGAATTTGGAGCACACAACGATGGTTTTAACTAGAGAGCGGAGCAATGTTCGATAAGGAGAGCTAGCATTTGTTACTTCACAAACGGTACTACAGCATTGCTCACCTGGCAGAGGCACCGCTTTTGGTTTGTGGGTGCACACGCCCTCATTGCTGAACGTGTACTCCTTGCCTGCTATCTGTGTGTGTGTGTGTGTTTGGCGACACAGAACACAGGTTATGATCGAGCAGTATTGCCTAACAAGTACACAAAGCTGGAATTTTTTTGAACAGTTTGACAATCACAACATCAAGTCATCTACGCACCTCCACACCACTATGATACAGCCCTAACCCGACGCGAGAAAGCCAGCCATTAGCTGTGTGCAAGTCATACACGTTCAAAGTCACTTCTCTCGAAGCGAAGGAAGCCATTCGAAACTCAAGAGCGTGTTAATGGAAGAAATCAAGAGTCTTTAGACAATAAGTCTTTCGAAGTGCTGCTGAGATGCCCCACCAAGCGCGCGAACATCAAGGTCCCAACGGCAAAATGTTAGGTGACTCACCACCATGATTTTTGAAAGAGGCCTGCTCCCACATGAGCAGCAAGAAGAAGAAAAGGACCTCAACAGGCTCTAGTACCACCAGACAATCTGGCGGCCTGCCGACACCCCTTACGCCTACTACTCCTGCTAAACAGGATGCTCAGAGCCAAAGATCAGCTGTGTTTGCTCTCAAGCAGCTCGCCTCTAGCACAATAGCAGGTTCGAACGCTGCACTAGATGGAGGTCGTACAGTGGTGCTGAGTTCAGAAGACTTCAGGCGCTCAGGCTTCAGCGTTCGAGCAGAAGTGCTGTTGCAGCCTTGCTCGAAGCAGCAGCAGCAGCAGCAGCTTCAGACGCCTACCACTGCTGACAGCAGTGCAGCATCGCTGCAACAAGCAGTCATAGCATGCGTCAAACAGCTGCAGTCAGCTGCTCTGAAAGCAGGGCAGGCAGGGTGCAGCTCTCAACTGCTAGCTGCGCTGCACTGTGGTGAAGGCACAAAGGCAACTATAACTGCACTTGCAGCTTGCACTTACGCTGCAGTTGTGCCAGCAACAAGGCTGCATTTACATCTGCAGCGTGCTCCTAGCAGCAGAGGCAGCGAGCCTGCGCAGTACTTACAGAGACTACCAGCTTCACGTAGAGCTCTACTTGAAAAGGCGGCTGCCTTTACAGCTGAAGATCTGTGCGTGCGATCAGGTGACTTGCTGAGTGTCTCCTTCGAAGGCTTGCAGCATGAGTTTGCTGTGGCAGAGCTGGAGCCTAGCGCTGAGAGTGCTGCAATAATCAGTAGCAGTACCAGTGCAGATGCTAGTGAGCAAGTAAGTTGTGCAGTGTGCATGTTTTGCATGGCAGCCTATTGCAACGTCAAAAACTGTTGAACGATGCTTACTGCTTGTCGTCATCACCATCTTGAATTTACACTGTCGTACCTGCAACCAATGCCCGCATTTGATGCAACCCACTGATTTTGCTGCCATGTATATTATGCTGCTTACAGGCAGCACAAGAATCAACGTCTTTGTCAACATCAGTAGCAGCAGTAGCATTGGCACCAAATGACTTGTCGGCTGCAATGGCGGCNCTCTACACGTGTCTATTCCAGCTGCCACTACTACTATTGAAACTACTGCTGCTGGCGTTAGCACTGCAGCACCTACTAATGATGATACTAGCAGTACTACTGCTGGCGCAACTGCAGACACTTTGACTGCAGACACAGCTGCAGCTGACAACACAGCAGCAGCAGCAGTAAGAGCTAAACTGCTTGCTTTCTACAAGCATCACAATGCAGAAAAACTAGGAGAAGTTGACATTATACTGCAGCGGTATGCAGGCCGAACAGATGCCATGTTTGCTAAGCTGTATGCTAAGTATGGTGTAGCAGATGACGCGGCGAGTGACGTGGCCGATTACGTCACTGCACAGCAGCTGACGCAGACTGATGACTCCACTGCTGTTCAATCAGCTGAGCAGACAGATGCTGTGCAAAAAGATGCAGTGTGGTTCTGGAGGATAGAAGCCAGTACACGCTGCAGTATTGGCGTTGAGCAGCCTGCTGACACAGGTGAAGCACACATACTACTACACCACCGGCCTCTTCATGCATTTATTGTATATTGCTGGGCCTGTGCTGTTTACGGCTTTGATCTGACTCTCGTAGCACTAGCAGCAGCGTGTTCAGCAACGCCCACTATCTGCGCACACAGTTATCACAGCACAGTTGTCATACAGTGTTTATGCCATTATAACAATGCAAGCTCACAAGCTTCCTGTGTCTATTGTGGTTGTCTAATACTGCAGATCACGCTGCTAGTAGCGACTCTGCAGTTACGAATCCTACTGCTACCACTAGCAGCACGGACAGAAGCAGCAGTAGCAGTAGTGCTAGTACAGCACAATGGGACACAGCAGTAGGAGGCTTAGCTGCTCAAGTGCAGCAGCTGAGAGAAGCCGTTGAGTTACCGTTGCGCAGTCCGGAAGTGTTTGAAAAATATGGGGTACGCCCTCCAAGGGGGGTGCTTCTACATGGCCCTCCGGGCACCGGCAAGGTACGTACTTGAAATGACAACTTCTAAACTGCTTTCAGAAGTACAAGATGTTCAGTATTGCACGCAATCGTGCACTGCAAGCGGTACCGCTGTGTGATATATGTGGGTGCGTAAGTGCTTGTGCAGCTACACTCTATGTACACTGATTACTGTGTTATCACTCATTGACATATTGTTACAAGTATTCTACTGCAATCAAGCATAGTTGCTGAGTGTCATCTTCATCTCCCTTCTATGTGATGCTGTAATGTGCTTATGCAGACTACACTAGCTCGTGCAGCAGCTGCTGCATGTGGCGCTCATGTCATCGCTATTAACGGTCCAGAGTTGCTGTCTAGGTATGTCACATGTAGTGTTACTCGTGGTACTACTAGACCATATAACACTACCTCTTATGTGAACCATAGAGTGCAGTGTTTGATATTGCAGCTACAGTATGCCAATGTGCTACCTATAAAGTTTCTTTGCTCAAGCTTACTGCTTCTCTAGTATGGAGTACGTACGTACATCATATACAGCACTGCATGAGTTTGTAAAGCTTCACATGGCTCAAGTTTGAAACTGTGATACTTTCGTAGTCACCACATGGCGTTGCTGCATTCTGCATCTCATCTTGAGCATGCCTTTGCCAACATAACACACTGTTTTACAGAGCATGCTACTCAATGTCTCCACAATCTATCGCTTACTGATCGTACATACCAACACATTGCTCCTTACTTAACACAATACCACAATTGACTGCACTACTGACTCTACGAACAACAACATCAAACATGAACAGATATGTAGGCGAAAGCGAAGCAGCACTGCAAAGAGCATTCACAGCAGCTGCTGCTAAAGCACCCTGTTTGATAGTACTTGATGAAATTGATGCACTGTGTTCTAAGAGAGATGCTGCTGGTGGTGCTGCTGAGCGTCGCATAGCTGCTACACTGCTAGCACTGCTTGATGGTGCACAGACTGCTAGTGGTGTTGCTGTCATTGGCTGCACTAACAGGTGTGTCTTCGCTTGTGTACTGTACAGTATGTACGCATGTGTATACTTCAATAAAATGGTCCTGTACTAACTTAGTGTTCAGTCAACAGTGGTGTTCCACATTAGTCAGCAGCCACTGTGTGCAAGTGCTTTAAGCATCACTGCGATAGACATCACTGCAGTAGCAGTTGCTATGAATGCTTTTCATATAACACGATTGGCGCTCAATAGCAGCGCACTACACTGCTGTTGCTAATCGCTGCCAATAAATGTTGTTGTCAATTGTGAACAACAGGCCTCAGATGCTTGATCCAGCCCTGCGTAGACCCGGCAGGCTAGACCGTGAAGTTGAAGTTGGTGTACCTGATCAGCAAGGCAGAGCAGAGGTCAGTTCAACTGATTGAACATGTTTCCTGTATGCATTAGTTGTAAGCAAGCTTACAACTGTAAAATCTGCAGCCAAAACAATGTTACCATGAGAATTTGCTTGATGCTGTCTTGTTGCTTGAGCAATCATTACTGCAGCAGAGTAGCACCGTACATTCCGCGAGCAATGCAAACCTTGCGAACTGAATAGACTGTTTTGTATGACCTCACACACTACTACTTGCTAATGCGTAACTGCTGATCTGCACAAATACGTACACAAACTCATTGCTCATACATGCAGATACTGCGGGTGCTACTGCGTACAGCCCCCCACTGTTTAGAGGCGCGTCACATTGAGCAGTTAGCTGGGTGTACACATGGCTTTGTTGGTGCTGATCTGCAGCTGCTAGTGAAAGAGAGCGCTTTGCAGGCACTTCGACGTTGGAGAAACTCGCCACAAGGTATGTTCAATCAGTTGAAATTTTTTGGTAAACATTCACTCACTTCTAGTGAACTTGTTACTTGAAGGCTGTTCGTTGCGATGTACACTATCCTGCGATGCACTCTGTTGTGCACTGCCACATGCGCATCGATTCATACGAGCATCAAAGACGACTCCCGCGCAAAGCAGTACCAATTGCGAGCGCCCTGTGTATACTCAGCTCATTGTATAGTGGCTCGCCTTAATGGCTTCAAAGTGCCGCGCCACACTCACATTGTAGAGTGACTTGCCATATTCGGCTACTAAATTACATACTTACATAGATACACGCGGTGAGCTGCTGATACAGTGGAGTGATGCACAGGCAGCACAGCTGTGTGTTGCACCCAGCGGACTGCGTGAAATAGCTGTGGAAGTGCCTAGAGTGAAGTGGAATGACATTGGCGGACAGAATGAAGTACGTACTTGCACCAACATGTTCAACTACTTGCAACATCACTATCTTTCTTTGAGCATGTTTGGTGCATTGTTGCACTGAATGTGAGCTTGAGCTTGGCTAGCGTTGAGTACATAGCTTAGTTTTGAGGCTGTTTTGCCAAGCAAGCGGGCAATCTGTAGTAGTGTGATGTGATGTACGGCACCACAAGTGCTAAACAACAGCGTTGTTGCTATTGCTATCTCTACAGGTGAAGCAAACACTACGTGAAGTAGTAGAATGGCCACTACTGCACCCTGCAGCTTTCTCACGATTAGGTACAGCAACAATTCTAGCTGAAAATGATTCATAGTGTGAGCACTGCGACGTGTGTGTACACATTGAGCTCACTAATGTTGCATCGCGGCAATGCAGTGACTGCATGACAGCATCACACGTTATTACGCACTGCTTTGCAATGCCCACTAGTAAACATTCAACTGCGCAACACATTTATACGTGGCACAACGAATCAGCTGTGTTCGCTATAGCTCCAATTTGGAGTGCTGTAATCAGCAGCTTTTACTTGGTATAGGCACTCACTGCACTCTTCATATCACTGCAAACACTATACACACGTGTATCTACATACATGCATGAACATATTCAGGTATAGCGCCACCTCGTGGAGTACTGCTGTACGGCCCTCCAGGTTGCAGTAAGACACTAATGGCACGAGCACTAGCAACAGAGAGTGCAATGAACTTTGTAGCTGTCAAGGGGCCTGAGCTTCTCAGTAAATGGCTAGGCGAGTCTGAGAGAGCACTGCAAGTACGTACTTTAAATTTGCTAAAAGTTCAATCAGTTGAACATTTGCTGACTAGAAGTGCCGTTTCGCTGTAGTACTCCTGCTGCTAATGCTAGTGGTATGCATGTGTGATCGAGCTGTGACAGGTGCTGTCGCTGCAAACACGCATGTCGTGCAACTCAGACACACTGTGGTGCTGCAAGTGGACTGTCAAGCTGCCAACTGTTTTGTGCGGAACTTATCACAGCCACAGCGTGCACTGGCAGTGTCCGTTTGTCGAGCTGTTATACATTGAGCGCACTGTGACTATTGTAGCCCAAAGCGTGCGATGCCAGTTCAGTAACGCTGCCTTGACATGCTCTATGCATATGCCCACTACTGATGATCCCATCATCTGTATACTGCACACACTACCTGCAGGCATTGTTCAAGCGTGCACGAGCAGCAGCACCAACTATAGTCTTCTTTGATGAGATTGATGCAATAGCGGGCAAGCGCAGTGGCAGTGGCAGTGGCAGTGGCACAGAGCGAGTACTGTCACAGCTACTGATCGAACTTGATGGCATACAGCCTTTGAAAAGGGTTGTTGTTGTGGCCGCTACTAACAGGTAACTTGTTCAACTCTGTGCACATGTCAAGTGCTGTAGTGTCTACAATCTTGCAGTATGACCATGTGCCTCCGCTACAACAGCGAACATCGACAGTAGTGCTGTTAACAGTCGTAGTGGCGTGCGCGTTACAAGCATAGCTTGTTCTAGCTGGCACCACGGGTTTGCGCTTACTGCTCACCGCCTTGCGAAGCGCTCATATGGCACCTCTCACAGCTAGCAGTCAGCTGACAACTTGTAACAAGCACTACTGCTACCTGCTGTTCACTATCAGGTTTACAACACGACCTCTCTCTCACCTTGTGCTACAACCTTGTGTTGGTGTACTATACTATGCAGGCCTGACACGATCGACCCAGCACTGCTTCGACCCGGTCGGTTGGATAGATTAGTATATGTACCTCCACCTGATGCTGAATCAAGACTAGCTATACTACGCATTGGTCTGCGTAACAAGCCACAGCAGCTCAGTGATGGGCTGATTGAGCACATTGCTGCTGCTGCAGAGGCTAGTGTGTTACTAGTTGTTTACTGCTGTAATGACTGCTGCTGCTGTTGTGACCATTGTGCTGCGGTGTGTAGTGCACAGTGATGCAGCAAGCACTGTGGAATAAACTGTTACTGTGTGCTGTCAGTCAATGTCATAGCAGAGTGTCGTAGTGTGATGCCCTACGTAGCGAAGTGTCAATGACCGCTCGCCTCAATGTTGCTCATTGAATGTTCCATACGACTTTTTGGAGCACCAGTGTCTCAGGGCAAGATATGTAAACAGGTGTGACTTGCTCTAACACTCATACTATACAATGTGTATTGTCGTGTACTTTGCTGTTGTGGCGAACAGGGGTTCTCAGGTGCTGAGCTTGTTGCCCTTAGCCGTGAGGCAGCCATGGCAGCAATTGGTGATGTGAGTAGTGTCATTACACTTTACTAACTACTACTTTGATCAGTGGATATCTGCTTGCTATACCAGCAGCACTGCACACTATATGTAGTACTTATACTACATGCTGGTCTATCAGCTTAATGATGTCATGCAATATTACGACCGCTGTGTACAGAGCTTCGTTAGCAAGCTTTAGATTGACCCACTGTACTATGGTATATCATGTTATGTCGTGTGCGTTTTGCTGTCATTGGCAGGCTATTGAGAGCGGCGATGTTGATGCAGAGCCGCAGATCAGTGACAAGCACATGCACGCAGCACATGCTCACATCAAGCCACAGATAACAGCTGATATGCTGGCATTCTATGAGGGGTTCAGAGGCGGCGGCTCCTGAAATGCTGCATGTTCAAATTAATTGAACACTATACGCTTCAGCGTGTGCGACTAGAGTGCTCTGTGCTCTAAAAGCGCAAGCGGTACACTGCAGGCAAGAGCGCCACAGTAAGGTGCACTGTGCAGCTGCACACTGGTAACGGCACAGTACGGTGCACTGCGCAGTTTACAGCGGTGCGAGCACTGTGTAGCAGATGCTCAAGTGTAATGAGCATTGCAGACATGCAGCACGACAGCGTACTCTCTCGCTGCAACACTGTCGACTTGACTACACTACTAAAGTCAGTAAGCTGTCACAGCACGAAGCAAGGGCGCCACTGCTTCACTAGACTGGACTATGAAGGCAGCGAGCTGTGTCAACAGAGCGAGACGGCATACGCATACATGCAAGAACAGAGCCAGTTTTGGCAGTTGAAACGGCCAACCTGTCTTTGGCTATTATGTGCCTTGATAGCTTGGCAAGTCTGCTTGCTTGCCTTGCCTTAGCTGCGCATCTTGTCCAAGCTTTGCAGCTCGGAATTGCTCATGTCTACTGCAGTTGCAGCAGAAGCACCTGGCTGCATCTTCCGCAGTGTGCGTGAGGGTGATCTTGCAGCTGTAGAGCGCCACTTACTCAGTGGGCTCGTTGGCATAGAGACAAAAGGCGGGCAATATCAGAGCTCTCCACTTCTAGAAGCCTGCCGCTGGCACGAGCACAAGGTAGCAGTCCTTCTCTTACAGCATGGAGCAGACGTGCGGAGCACTGGAGGCGGCAGCTGGAGCGCACTGCACTTTGCAGCTCACCGTAGAGACAATCCAGCTCTGGTACAACTGCTGATCGATGCCGGTGCAGCCTTGGATGCACTAGACTACTGCAATCGAACGCCACTGCACATAGCAGCCAGCAAAGGTCACAGCGATGCAGCACGAGCTCTACTAGAAGCGGGCGCTGCTGTGAATGCTTGTGATGTCGATGGCAGATCAGTACTGCACTACGCAGCAGCGCAAGGCTCTAAGGCTGTAGTCTCGCTGCTGCTAGCATTTGAAGCAGATGTGACAGCTGTTGATGTGCAGAAAGAGACACCGCTGTTTGCTGCTGTGCGAGCAGGGCAGAGGCTTGCTGCAGCTGTGCTTGTGCAAGCAGGAGCAGACAGTACAGCACTGAACTGCTGGGGCGAGCTTGCAGGCAATCTTGCAAAGGGCTATAAGGTGCGCCTTTACATACTGCGTTGTGTTTTGCATAACTGCTGCGACATGTTCATTCGAGTTCAACTGCGTTTCGCACAAGTTTGACTACGTTTCGCACAAGCACTTTAAATGGGTGTTACATGTAGTATCGCTGAAGCATAAGTGCTTGCATGCTACTGAGGAGCTATGCTGCTCACGTTCTCATGCAGTTGCATTCATTTAATTTTATGGTAACATTGTAATGTTACAGATGAACCCTGGTAGGAGAGCTCCAGCTGCAGCCAGCTGCGAATTTTGTTTAGGCACGTTGGACAGGCACTACTACTACTGCAAAAAGTAAGAGTCCCATCTTTATTTATCATGCGTAACAACCCTGCATAAAGCTCCTCTATTCGAAGCATACAGCACTGATTGCTGTGTTTGGCACAGCTTACCGTACTGTGACTGCATCAGTTTGAATATGATTATGTGCTTCTCGAAGTGCGCAAATGCGCTGAAGAGTGCTGTATCTCATGTGGCTTATTATTACTTGTTCGTCTCATTGCAGAGAAATCTTACAAGACCTACCGCAACACATGGTGCTCGGCTGCGATGGCAAGCCACAGATGCAGTGAACAGATCAATCTGCAGCCTCTAAGGCTATTGACTTACCACCACTACTAGTATGTGCTTGAGTAAAGCTTTAGAGTAGTGGTGCTAACAGGACCTATCCTGGCTACGGTTAAGGCGCCTAGAAGAGGTCAAGCAGCAGCAGTGATTATGTGCTAGCACACACAATGCAGAGTGTAGAGTGCGCTTATGACATTGCTGCAGTAAGTTGCACTCAGTCTGGCAGGCTGGCGAGTGCGCTATCTTAGCGGCAACTGTAGCAGGCTTAGCTTACAGTCAAGGAGAACTTGAACTCTGAAAATCAGAAAACACGCAGCAGCGCATGTAGCTTCAGCAGCTACTTCTCGACACCTCGAATGCACACGCGATAGTTTATGATTCCACAACCCTTCTGTGAGATGTGTTGGTTTTTGAGTGTGATTGAAACATCTGCGAGGCTTGTTTCCAAAATTGTAGGCCTCACTGAGCACTGCCTCAGTGCAGGTGTCACATTTTGACACAGGTTCCGAAGCAAGCGCAAACAGGTCAGAAGGATAGACAACCAGCACAGTATCATCGTCGTTGTGCACTTGTACTCCGGTGACAATTGGTTTCATATTTGTGTATACCACATCTCATCAGCTGATCGGTTACCAAACTGCTGCTACCGCCACTGCTGCTACCGCCACTGCAGCATGTTCAGTGCACATGATGTCAAGCATTTACTGCTGCTACTGCTGCTACTGCTGCCACTGGCGTTGCTGCTACTGCTGCAGCTGCAATCATACTGCAATAGGAGTGTAGCAATTAAGCTGTGTGATTTCTGTTGAAGGCAATATACTAGACCGCAATCACGTGCTTCAAGATGTCTGCACCACTGAGAGGGTTCATCGCCGCAAGCGACTTGGTCAATGGGCAGTGCCATTGGGCACACCAAATAGAGCCAGTTTTGCAAAGTACAAGCCCTCAAAGACACACAGTGAGTGCTCGCAGAAGCAGCAGCAGCAGCAGCAGTAGCAGCAGCAGTAGCAGCAGCAGTAGCAGCAGCTGCAGTAGCATCTAATCTCAATATGACCTCAGAACTAGCTGTCACTCCGGCATTTAAGCGCAGCGCAGCAGACAGCAGCAGTCACGGTCCACTGCTCGATGCTAGTATTCTTCAGTTTGTGCTCAGCTATGTTGGCCCTGCAGTGCCAGCGCGCTGCCAAGTCTGCTGGCGTCGCGGCCTTTGCCACAGCGCATCAGTTGGGCATGCAGATCACAGAAACAACAATGACTGGCGCTGCAGGGTGCAACAACCTTGCTGTAGTGCAATACCTGCGCAGTCAAGGTTACCCCTGGCCTTGGCGACTCCTTGAACAAGCCGCTAGCGGGGGGCACTTCGAGCTTGATACGCTGGTGCTACGAGCAGGGGTGTCGTTTCGGCGATGTCAGTATGGCGTGCTGTGAGGCAGCTGCAAGCGGCAATGTCCAGCTGATGGCTTGGATGCTGCACCAACCAGGCATGCAGCTGTGTGAACAGGCCATGCATGTTGCTGCTATGAACGGCCACACAGTCATGTGCCAGTTTCTGCACGAGCTGCAGTGCCCCTGGGATGCAAGCTGCGCACGCGATGCTGCGCTTGGTGGGCACGTGGACGTGTT
>AXNI01016368.1:0-12368 GCA_000498555.1 Heterococcus sp. DN1 | reverse complement strand
TCAGTTCAAATATCTTTGCCTTGACCCTGTGACAACACCCACAGCATATTGGCAGAAGGTGCACAGCCTCTGCCCACGAGCGCAGAAAGCTGGGGCCCATAGCAAGGGTGACGATGTCTCGAAGCGCGCTAGAACGATCTGGGATCCGTAAACTGGCTCAGGTGAGCAGAGAGCTTGCTGCATATGCTGTTGCACATCGGGTTGCAACGTATTATGCAAAGATCTTTCAAGGCATATGGTGGATCTTTGCTTTTCCAAACCTCGCAACATCTCATTTCGCGTTCCTGCCTCGCGGTGCTCTGACACATGCCTTAATCTGCTTCGTGCGGATCTGACAGGGCATCAGCACAGATGCAGCGCACATTGCAGCTTACGAGGAAGCTGAGCAGCTGACAGAGAACAGAGAGGTCAAACTCAACGAGCTGCCTGTGCATGGCAACACGAGGTGGGTACGTACCCTTTAGTGCTTTCAATCACAGCAAATCGCAATGCTGCGCATTGTCCTGACCACTTCAGAATTGCGCTGAAGTCTAACCGCTACGGTGTGCAAGTGCTTAGCGAAGTGCTGTTGCGCTGATGCCGGCGCCCCTGTGCTGCACTCTTATCTATTTTCTGTATGTATTCTCAGGACATACAATCTGAACACGCTGCTAGCTCAGACAATCATGGCCAGTGACTACTTCAGATCGCTGTATGAGCTGGAGACCTTCGAGGATGTAGTGGATGAGATATACAACAGGTGAGGTATTACAACACCCGAAAAAAAACTTTCTCGCTTCATATCTCACTTCATACGCCTGATTATGTATGTCACATTACAACCGCTTACACACAGTGCTGCGCACAGGAGTGCATACTATATGCTTATGTATCGCTGTCAGCTAGCGCAGGCAATGCTCGCACCCTGCATGTACAGCATCAGTTATTGGCATGGTTACTTACTTGCACACGCTATACTGTTCACGTACATGATTATGCATGCATGCAGGTGTGACCACTGCGCACCGTGGGCAGCAGGCACTAGCCGCATACCCAGCTCGTCCTTCTGCTTGTTAATGAAGCTGTTCATCATGAGGATCACAGTGCCACAGATGCAAACACTGCTAGATCACACTGACAGCCCTTACATCAGAGCAGTTGGCTTCCTGTATCTGAGGTACACCTGCCCTCCTAAGGAGATGTGGAAGTGGCTAGAGCCCTACATTGATGATGAAGAAGAGGTATGTACAACTTCAACTACTTGAAATTATCAACTTCAATGTCTTGCAGTTGCTCTTTCAAGGCGTGCAAGGCTGCAGTGCGGCTGTTGTGTCGTCAGCTCACTCAATATTAGTATTAGCACTATTCGCAGTGTCAGATAGTAGTGCTGTGTTGCAAAGTGTTTTATCTGACGAATGAGACTTCAAAGAGCTCTGTGTAGCAGTACTAAGCAGCTGAGCTACTATGAGCTATACTTGATATATTTGCTGCAGTCGTATCAAAGTGCAGTTACATTGCAATGTCGCTGCCTTTGTGGTCACATCAATCAGCAGCAGCAGTGTTGTGAGCTGATACAGTGATGGCGCGTTGACTAGTATGAGTGCTGCTGGTGCAATGCATGTGGTCGGAACGAGGAAACACTCTCAGAGTCTCTGCATGTTTATCGCTGGTCCCCCCCCTTACACACTGCACCAGTAACGCTCATACTTGTTAAGCGCGCTTTGTGATACTTCATGCAGTGCGACTGTAAGCACTGTGAGCAGCAATTGTCGCTGTAGTAGTAATGCTAGTGTTGGACGAGCTTCACACCGTACACAAGCAACAGCAGCACCTCATTGGAATCTAGCCTGCTAGTGTTATTGTAGCTACTCCTGCATGAGATCATGCCACACAACAAGAGTTCACGAGCTGATGTCATCAGTACAGCTGAGTTGCTCTAGCTATTCTCTGAACTGCAGAGCCGCAACTCTGTGAACTGCAGAGCAGCGCTAGTGCTCTTCTGATTGATGAGCAGGCGAATTGAATCCTACGGTGCAGGGAATACACGGTAGCGCAGCTAAGATAGCAGGTGTGTTTGCTGTAGACTGGTCTCAGTGCTGTTGATATTAATGCAGCTGCTGTGTGATGAGGCGACGTCGCAGAGCAGTGGTTTTGCGACCTCGTCTTATCCAAGACTTCTGCTACTGCTATCAGCAGACCTTTGACTTGTTCACAGCGCTCTCTTAGCAAGCTTGGCGAGTGTACACTCTAGCTCGTACGATGCAGCGACACAATGTAGCATAGCGCTCGCACGTTTTTATACACCCTAGTAAAGGTTTAGCAGCTGGTGCTTTGTCGCGTCACAATGTGTATGTCGAGCAGCACTGCTGCGGCTAGCATTAGTGTTACTGCTTGCTTCTGGACCATTGCTGTTACAAGTTAGTAGTCACAAGCTGCTGTGTGTGACCTGAGCTTGTGTCGGCAAAGGCCAAAGGTGAAGCAGTAAGCCCCATGTTTTACCAGCAGTGCTTGCTTAGGCATCATAGATGTCAGCAGTGGTCAGTATCTTGAGCTACACGTCAAGTGGTGTTACTGTCGACCACACAGTACCAGCCGTTACAGGTCGCATTGCATAGTAGCATTCAAGCACTTGGACGCAGCTGGTTACAGCCAATCAGACTTGGTGAGGTTAGGCCTTCTGCAGTGTGCTGATAGGCNNACCGAGCCTGCTGGCCTTCGACCTGCAGTTGCTCAAATACTTGTTAACTGGTTAGTTGCAGAGCTGTATGCACAAGCAAGCACTGCTGCATGTCCACCAATACCTCTCTAATTACTGCATGCTACAAACTCTGTGCTGTATTGATTTAACGACACTAAACAGATCAAGCCGAGCCCAGAAGCACCAGCAATGAAAGTGGGCGAATTTGTTGTTAAGCTCATCAAAGAGATGCAGGTATGAGCTGCTTACGATGTTGAAGTGTGCATAACTGACCTATCATGTCATGCAATGTATAAACGCAAGGTTAAGACACACGTTGCTGCACTAGTAACTCGATGTCCTGTCATACCTCTGGCAGCAGCAGTGGTACAAGTAAGTCGCACGTAGTTGGCTATAGGTTAATGTGATGAATGCGTGCACTCGATATGAGTACAGTTCACATATCTGACATGCTTGTTGCGTCGTTCACTGTGATACTCCTGCTGTGTACCTGTGTAAATGACTGCAGTACTTTGGCACTATGCTGCCGCGCATACCAGTGCCAATAGAGCGTAAGATGAAAGTGCAGCTGCTGCTACATGGTGAAAAGAAGAAGCGAGCTGCTGCTAATGAATCAATCAAAGGAAGGTAAGACTAAGTAGTGCTATATATGTAACGTACATATATGCGTATATACACCTGGTTCATTTACACTGCAGTAGTAGCAGCAGTGCTAGCTGCCGCAGTAGTAGCAGCAGTAGGAGCTGCAGCAGTCACTGTTGTTGTGGCACGCATGCTTGTTGTGTGATGATAGTGAACAGAGCATTAGTGGTAGCAGCGAAATAGAGACTGACAGTTTGCAGTATCTAGAGAAGATGTGTATTATGCATGGTTAATATCTATAGGAGCCCCAACCTGTACTGCAGCGGCACATGAATACCTCTGTTTCAGTGTGCTTCTTTGTGAAGGTGAAAATTCCTGGCACTCACACCGCATGCTCATATGCACACATGCACACGCTACATGTTGTATACTGCACTGCGCTGTTCTGAACAGGCTGGTTGCAGGTGTGAAGATACGTGCAATCTATGCTGATGAAGAGAATGACCCCGCATGGTATGAAGCTACTATTGATAGTGTTGTTAGTGAAGAAGAGGTATGTGCATAGTGTAAATAGCACTTAATACATATACTTACAGCTGAATGCTATAGTATGCGTTTTATGTATGTATTCAGCATGGCGAAAATGCTATGCTATATACACTACATACCACAGTGTAGTACAAGCGTGGCATATACAAGATACACGTATAAAACGAAATCACTGTTGCTGTGGCATTGGCGGTTCACCCACCATCATGACTTTAGCCACGCCTTGATGTTCAGTCTATGCAATGAGCAATTGTGTAACAGCTTATGCATGCTTGACATGTGACTGATCTCTGCATCGTTGTTGCTGTATACGTTGTATTATGCAGGGCGGGGGTTACTGGGTAACATTCCCTGAGTATGGTAACAGTGCTCTAGTCACACTAGGAGAGATACAGCTGCTTGATACTAAGGTAATCTTATTTGCTACTACTTGCTGCTACTTGGCATATACAGACAACTTGCTAAGTATGCCTTCACAAGAACAGCATAAGAGTAGTCCCAGCATGCACTGCAGTAGTTGTGGCAACCAGTGTGTTCGGCAAAGACGCAGTGAGAGCTGCGTACTCCTATTGCTGTAATGTAGCATGCAGCGATATTGCGCACGTGAGATTACTGTTACGGAGCTGCAGTGTAGCACTCAAATCAGTCGCTCTGTACGCAGCACAAGTGCGTGCTCGTGTTAGTGAACGCCTAAAAGTACTGTCGTTGTTGCTGCTTGCAACTAAGCGTGCTTACATTAACGATGATCTGCTGTTGTACGTACTGCTCACATGACAGGATCAAAGCCGTAGTAGGAGTAGAGACCCTCACAGAGATAGGGATCAAGCTGAAAGGCGTGACAGAGAAAGGGAAAGAGAAGCTGCTAAAAGGTATATAACAATTGTGACTGCCTTTTCAGTAACCGTCAATACGGTAACTGTCGTCAAAGTAATTAGCAATTGTTGAACAGGTGCTGCATGAGTGTCACACGCGGAGCGCCGTTGTTGGTAGCAGTGACTTCGTGTGAGATGCTACAGCTGCGGTTGGCAGTGCAGCAAATGGCATTACATATTATTAGCTGGTGTCGCTTGTCACAGCATTACTGATGTATCGTGTGTATGTGCGCTTGCTTACGCGCTGTGCTCTCTGTGTGCTGTGTCGCACTAACAACAGTAGCAATGGTCATGGCAGTAGCAGTAAGCGTGATTCACGGCGTGACAGAGATGACTCTAAGGAGAGAGGAGGACGCCGTGATAAAGACAGGTTAGAAGCAACTTTGAACAGTTCGAACATCATATATATATATATATATATATATATATATCTGATTAGTATACTGATGCATACAGAAACTGTGTTACAGTCGATGATCGTAGTAGCAAGTGAACTTATGATATCGCGCAACGTAGCAGAGAATTTATGAGAGGGTGTGTTGACCTATACAGCATGGCAGCTGTTGCGTGAAGCATCTAATCTACTGTATTGCAGTGCAAGTACATCTACTAGAGCTCGAACTGTACTGCGGCTCATGTCTCTCCATCAGTGGTCTTGAGACGATCGCTGCAAGTAGTCTGTGTACAGTTGAAGCATACACACGGTATGCACAGCACTGCGCAGTCTTTTACAACAAACATCTCAGGGTTGCTGACTTCAGACATGATGTTACAGTGCTGTCACAACGCTCACATTGGCTACTTATACATGCTGGACCGCATAGGTGTAGACTTTAGCTAGGTGCGGTGGTGGCGTGTACAGCGTTGCATCCCATGTTTGTCAACTAACAGTCCTGATGTCTGCCAGTGGTAAGTCTCGTTCACTAACGAGCATGCAAGTAGCATGCTTGAATAGTGCACGAACTGTCCACAGAGCACATCAGGGTAGGTGTTCATGTAGACATGGTGTTGCGATGCTTCACGCAGCGCTGCGTATCAGAAGCGCTCAACAGGGCACTTTGACTCAGTCAAGCAAGATGCTTGAGCCATTGTGCAGCTCACAAACATGCCACTGGGCGCGCACTGCACGCCACTATGTCTTTGCGCCAGCTGCTGCGCAGTTGTGGAGTTGTGTGTCTGCTATCTGCGAGACCTCAGGATATGCTTTATGTTGTGGAGTTATATGATGTATGACCCAGGGCGTCTCATGCCGTATGAAGCATATATATGAGCGCACCAGCGATACCGCAGTGTATTGAATGTCTCATTATGAGCTTCTATAAGGCCCAGCATGCAGCGTTTTGTGGTCTGTGATTGCTCTTCGATCGTTCGCACCGTCTGCCATGTGCACTTGATCATACATGTCGCATGCTCAACTAGCATTTGGCAAATGCAGCTAAGGATCTCTTCTGCAATTTCATAGGCACATGGCATCGTATTGCTCGTGAATCTGTTGAGCCTTTACGATACTGCGCTGTGCTGCCGTAAGTAAGCTGCTCTGCACTGCCAGTAGTGTACTACTTCACACGCCGCAGTACACGCTAAAGCGCATGCGTGAGTGTGCATGCACTACTGGGCTCGTGCATCAATGGTGTGTTACTGTGCTAGCTGCACTGCCTTTTTGCATGTGTTAGGCATGAAGGTACATCACGCCATCAATGCACAAGTTAACTAGTGTGTGCACGAGCCTGTGCGCGAAGAATGTGGGTAATATCAAGAAACATCTATAGAATGCATATATGCTACACAGTGTGCACGGAGGTGAAGTCTTTACAGCAGGTGCTTGTGAGCTTGCAATGATTCAATATGCAATACACTTGTGCAGTTGTGCGTTGAGTGCACTTGACAAAGCCAGAGCCCGAAGCAGTTGCTCCAACACAGCAGCTCACGGCACGACAGTTATCGCACAATTCGATTGCACAACCTATAGAGAGAGCACATCCTGCATGAGCACGTCCGTTATGCATCCTATGCACGGACTAGCGTTCACTGCATTGCGGCTGTGTGTACAATGACTTACCCGGATGTGCCGGTCTCCTGGCACATCACTGGTGCTTGTATGTGCAATCAGCACGTACATGTAGTAAGTGATGCGTGCACTCAAGGCCTCACATCTCTAAGCAGCTTTGTACACGCACTTGGCCATGTTATCAGCTTTTGTGCACTGCTGCAGTGTCAGCACTGCGAGTGGGAGTCCCCCATTGGCGTTTCATCACAAGCTACTGTTGTGCATGATACTGTACTTCTTGTAGCATTGCGCAAAGCTTGAGGCACTGCATCCGCACGTGTGCTGAATAGCTACACAATGCGTGGGCAGTGCGCATACATGTAGAGATGCATGTTACTAAGCTGTGTGCTGGTCACATAAGCACACAATGCTAGAGCAGCTCTTACCGCGGTGTTACTAGTGGCCATGAGCATAAAATGCAAGCTAGCGCTGCAAGTTCAGTAGACACGTCATCTGTGTACTTACATACTCACAGCGCGTGCATGCACATGATGTAACAGTTTGCACATCTCAGCATCAATGTAAGTCATGCAGTGCTGTATAGTCCTGCTATCCCAGCTGCAAGGGCTACTAGCGATCATGTACATGTCCTTGACACACGACGTGCTAGAGCAGTGCATGTACTCTGGAGGCCTAGCAGCTGCGATGATCAGCCACGACACAACACTGCATTGTCGATTGATGCTTCCTCGAACCGGATAGCTGGCCGTAGCACACACGCGGAGTATCGTTCAGCTCTAACGCCCGAAGCAGTTGTTTTTACACGGTAGCTCACGGCAGAATAGAGATCGCACAATACGACTGCAGAAGCTATAGAGAGAGCACATCCTGCGTGAGCACGTCCGTTATGCATCCTATGCACGGACTAGCGTTCACTGCATTGCAGCTGTGTGTACAATGACTTACCCGGATGTGCCAGTCTCCTGGGCACATCACTGGTGCTTGTATGTGCAGTCAGCACGTACATGTAGTAAGTGATTGCACTCAAGATCGCACGTCTAGGATAGACTTTACATGCATCTTGCAATGCAACCGTTAAGTACGATTGCAGTGACAAGCAGTGCTAGTGGCAGCCCCCAATCAAGTGTTCACATAGTCACAATAAGAGCAGTCAGCTGAGCAACAGGTGCTACTGCAGTTGTGCATTATAGTCGGGTTCCGTGGCACTGCACAAAGCGTGAGGCGCTGCTTCTGCATGTGTACTCACTATGCAGTCTGTGCGCATACATGGAGAGATGCAGCCGCCTCAAGCGCTGTGCAGAGCTACCTGTCTTGTGAAGAACGCTAGCAGCTCGTTTTAGCAGTACTTGTGAGTAAACCATGCAAGGTAGCGCTGTAAATCCCGTATGAAGATCATATGCATACTCATAGCGTACGTATGCACATGGTATAGCAGGCATTACTGTAAGCCATGTAGTGCTGTACAGTTGTGTTAGCGCAGCGACAAGAGCTACTAGCAATCATGTACATTTTTACACACGACGTGTAGGAGCTATGCATGTGCTCAACCAGCTCAAGTAGCTGCGGTAATCAGCAACGACACAACACTGCAATGCCTATCAGTGCTTCTTCGCGCAAAGAATAGTTGGCTATCGCACCTACATGACATTGATTGCATCTCATTAGCCTACACCTTTGCGCATAGCAATGATGCACGTATGTTCGTCAACCTGAGAGATAGTGCTCACAACTGTCATGTCTGTTAGTGCATACACACTGTGTGTGCGCAAGTTGTCGTGATAACAGCATGTGCGACTATCTCCAATGCTGATGGCGCAGCACATGTTCAGCAAAAGTATGCTGCTTTCAGTACGCATTGTGTCTCAGCAACCTGTTGACCATTGTTTTCGCTGTAATGAGCCATGACTTGATGCCATCATAGCCGTCTCAGTATAAGCAGTGCAGCAACATGAGCAAGCTTGCCACTACGCAGTGTTAACTCTGAGAGAGATTGAGTAAACATTTGTATGATGGAGAGGCCAGCCTTGGTGTCCAACGCACTTGATAAGCGCGTTGTTGGTCATGAATGCGGGCTTTGAGCGGCTCAAAATGACAACGCGACACTATACTTTATCTGTTTGTAGTAGTCCACTGCTTGTGTGGTACCAATGTGACGCCTCAATTCTAGCTTTCTACATACGTGCACCATGATAATACTTCTACGTGCAATCGCGCATTCAGCTATCTTATCTCTGGCAACTGTTGCAGCATCAGCATGCAGAGGTCTGCAGAGATTGTGCTTGACCTAATGCGCATTTGCATGTAGTTGCTGTCTGAGTACTTTGGAGTGGCACGCTTCTGAAACACCGCTTTTAGACTTCGTCAACTGACAGCAGTTGCTGGTTGCTGATGTTGAGGCAGCGGTCTGTTAACCTGTGCTACCTCATGCTTTTGAGTAGTGAAGCTATTATCTTGGCCTTGTACCATGAACACTAAGGTTGTAAGGCATCTTAGCAAGCTCTGTTGAGATGTGGGCTCTGCAGCCTGTACACTACATACAAGCACTCGTTCAGTGCAATGTATGCCAGGTGTTCAGGCATGTGGTGAGTCGACTTCTGAAGCGGATATTTGCATGCTGCTCAGGTCAAACAGTTCAAGCCAGCAGCATCGTATACTACTACTGCACATGTTTCTGACACAAACGATGTTGCAGTTACTTACATGTTAAACTACTCAAGCAACGTGCGCACTCTATTNGCGCACACTGCAGCGGTCGAGCGTGGTAGCATTAGCAACTGCTAGGTATGTGCACACTTACAGTAGGTGCTGCTACGTTTCTTCAGCCACCTTAGACCACTGCGCATGCATGGGTGCGACGAAGCCACACTGCTCACTTCATACTTGAGCACATCAATAGCACCTTTGTGACTATCTATCGCATGTCAGTAGACACGAGCTGTCTGATTGTCAGAGCCAGCGAGGAAAACTAATCATCATGAATCAGCTCTTGCATACACGCTATGCAGAAGCTGTACATGTTTGCGAGCAGTTTTCTCGCTGGGACATGCCAATCCTGACACAGCTCTGTGTTGTTCACGACATGCACACCCAGTCTTGTAAATCATTGCGCGCTCATGCTTCCAGCATACATCAGCACCACTGTAGTACCTCGCATGATGTCAGATGTGCCAAGGTGTGGACACACACTTAAATGTTCCATGTCGAGCACTACATGCAAACTGTGTATGCGCAACTTCGCAATACAAAGCACTACATAAATCCTTTAGTTTCAAAGTGCTCTGTCAGCAACGTCATGCAAGTACGCGTTTTGTTGAAGCACTTCTGACAAGTGCTGCATTCTGAGCATGACCGTGACTCGCATAAGTACGATGCATCTTACGGAAATGTGACTTGCCTTGCCAGTACTGTAAGGTGGTACACATATAGCATTCATCGATGTTGTGGCAGTTGTGTGGCGTACGCCGCAGTGCTTGGATACGTACTATACTTGATGCGCGGTTAGCATGTGGCGCGCGCTGCCACAGATACACGCTGATTGTACATCTGTACGCATCACGCATGCAGGATCATGCTATGTGTAGCATTCTGGTCAGAGTCACTGTCCAAGCCAGCAGCATCTCCGATCATGGCTTGCAGCATCACGTATCCTACTTGACATGCAGCCTTAACTGCCCACATGCCACCGCTGGCGAACGCGATAGCACATGTGTCAAGCAAAGAATGTGCAGATGTGACAGAATCACATGTACTTGTGTCTCAGAAAGCAGATAGCACTCACTGCTTCATGTCTACAAGCCCGCACAAATCTGTGTATGTGCTATTTGTCATGAGTGCCTGAGAAGCTATCTTCAGCTGCGCGACACTGCACATGCCGTGTTAATTGTCGCACTGTCACTTGCGCTCTCAGCAACTTCTTGCAAGTGCGCCTTCAGTTGATAACATATGTGATCAGGCACTTGCATGCTGAGCATACACTTGTCTGAACAGATGCCTATTCGCGGCGGGTGCACTCGCATTTGGTCACTGCCAGTTAGTACACCATTGCAGCAGAATGTGACTGTGCTAATTTAATGGTAGCGATTGATGTTGGGATGACGATGCGTAGATCTGTCATGCGCAAAGGTTTCATTGCCTGACGGGAATGTGACAAGCAGTGCCTTTGATGTGGCTTCTCTCAGCTCAACACTTATGCATGCACATATAAAATAAATTGCATGCTGTGTGTACAGCTGGTTACCAGCATCATCTCCCTAGTGCTTGCTACAATTTGGTCAGATCCACTGTATGCTGTATGCGCACATACACTGTGCGAGCGCACAAAGGGAATGCGCGGTTTAGCATGTTCATATACTGTGTTTTGATACATGGTAACATCATGCAGCAGTCTACTATGACACTTCGTGAATGCTATCGCGAGCTTGCATGATGTTGGGTGTATAGAGTTCTCAAGATGTGGAGATAGCACTGACTGCTTCATGCCTACTAGTGCATGCACACTGTGTATTTACAAGTTGGCATACGGAATTGTGGTGCGTTTGTCTCCACTTTGGGGACACACTACATGCTTCAAGCATTCAGCTCTTCTTACAGCCATGCATTTGCTCACTGCATAATCAGCTTGAAGTAGTGACTGGTGCTATGACAGCACAGCAGTATGTGAAGTGGCACTACTTAGTGCTTAGGCATAAGTAGTACACATCGCGCTGCTGTTATGCCAGTGTGCTACCGCTACCGCCAACGCTGTATCTGTCTCAGTTGTACGATACTGCTGGGTTGTGCTCATTGCCGGTTGCAGCGATGAAAGCTCTACGCCATCATGTATGTACTCTTGCACACCAGTGTGTAAAAGCTGTATTTTCATGTACATGCTCTTGGGCACACGATGTGTAAGAGCTGTACATATGTCATAGATGTGTCTGTCTCTGGAAACCTCATGATGGTTCAGCATACTCAACGGAATCCTCACTATATTTGCTGCATAAGCTCATCAGGCACTACTACTGCTTGAAGGTGTCACCAATGATGTGTAAGGTTGTACTACTAAGTACTTTGCGCACACTGTTAGAAAACTTCAATCGCATTCAATCTAGTTGAGGTGCATGTGCGCTGCTTGGTTGACCAGTATATGGCACGCTCCACGAATGTGTGTAGCTGAAGTACTCAATGCTTAAGGCTTGAGTAACCACACGCTGCTGGTGTGCTGGTGCGCTGAGATCAGCGTACAAGTTGTTTGACGATTGCCTAATCGGCATGTTACAAGCGCTGGTTTGATGTGCAAGCTGCGATCAGCTCCACACTTCATGCATGCACATACACGGTGCAATGGATGCTATGTGTATAGCTGGTCAGTAGTATCATCTAGCCCTGTGCTTGAAATATTTTGATTAGAGCCATTGTAAACAGCATGTGCACAGATACTGCGCGTAAAAGCAGGGTAGTGCAGCGCACAGCATGTCTGCATTATGTGCTGATATATTACGAATTTCTGCGTAGAGCGTGACTGGTGGGTGACTGACATTCACCTGACACTGTGGCATTTTCACTGAGAAGTTGTTCAGTGCTCTGTACCAATACGTGATCTGCGAACTCTTGCAAGTGCACAGCACACGTCACATATACAACTTCTTCGCAAGTGTGCGACAGTTCATTTTTCGTCAAGTATCTACTGACGCGATAGCGC
>AXNI01016367.1:0-11241 GCA_000498555.1 Heterococcus sp. DN1 | reverse complement strand
TCAGTTCAAATATCTTTGCCTTGACCCTGTGACAACACCCACAGCATATTGGCAGAAGGTGCACAGCCTCTGCCCACGAGCGCAGAAAGCTGGGGCCCATAGCAAGGGTGACGATGTCTCGAAGCGCGCTAGAACGATCTGGGATCCGTAAACTGGCTCAGGTGAGCAGAGAGCTTGCTGCATATGCTGTTGCACATCGGGTTGCAACGTATTATGCAAAGATCTTTCAAGGCATATGGTGGATCTTTGCTTTTCCAAACCTCGCAACATCTCATTTCGCGTTCCTGCCTCGCGGTGCTCTGACACATGCCTTAATCTGCTTCGTGCGGATCTGACAGGGCATCAGCACAGATGCAGCGCACATTGCAGCTTACGAGGAAGCTGAGCAGCTGACAGAGAACAGAGAGGTCAAACTCAACGAGCTGCCTGTGCATGGCAACACGAGGTGGGTACGTACCCTTTAGTGCTTTCAATCACAGCAAATCGCAATGCTGCGCATTGTCCTGACCACTTCAGAATTGCGCTGAAGTCTAACCGCTACGGTCTGCAAGTGCTTAGCGAAGTGCTGTTACGCTGATGCCGGCGCCCCTGTGCTGCACTCTCATCTATTTTCTGCATGTATTCTCAGGACATACAATCTGAACTCGCTGCTAGCTCAGACTATCATGGCCAGTGACTACTTCAGATCGCTGTATGAGCTGGAGACCTTCGAGGATGTAGTGGATGAGATATACAACAGGTGAGGTATTACAACACCCGAAAAACGACTTGCCCACTTCATATCTCGCTTCATACGCCTGATTATGTATGTCACATTACAACCGCTTGCACATATTGCTGCGCACAGGAGTGTATACTATATGCGTATTTATCGCTGTCAGCTAGCGCAGGCAATGCTCGCACCCTGCATGTACAGCATCAGTTATTGGCATGGTTACTTACTTGCACACGCTATACTGTTCACGTACATGATTATGCATGCATGCAGGTGTGACCACTGCGCACCGTGGGCAGCAGGCACTAGCCGCATACCCAGCTCATCATTCTGTCTGTTGATGAAGCTGTTCATCATGAGGATCACAGTGCCACAAATGCAGACACTGCTAGATCACACTGACAGCCCTTACATAAGAGCAGTTGGCTTTTTATACTTAAGGTATACCTGCCCTCCCAAAGAGATGTGGAAGTGGCTAGAGCCTTACATTGACGATGAAGAAGAGGTATGTACTTCATTTACTTGGACTCGTCAACTTTTAAGTTTTGCAGTTGTGCTTGGGAGTGACATGTTGCAGTTGTTGCATTGCAATAGCTGAAAGCAGCTTTGTGGCAGTACTAAGCAGCAGAGCTACTTGTAGCTGCATGGAAGTGTTTGCTGCGTAGCAAACTGCAGCATGATTGCGGTGTTGCTGTTGTTGTCGTCATTTCATTTAGTAGCAGTAGCGTTGTGTGCTGATGAAAGAAGGAAAGCGCGTCGAGAACATCAGGACTGCTAGTGCAAAGTGTGTGGTTGAACGAGTAAGACACTCAAATCTACTTTTGAGTTTTTCGCTGGTTACGCAATTCACGCAAGCTGCGCCAGTGGCGTTCTTGCTCGCTAGGCGCGCTTTTCGACAATTTATTCTGTGCTATTGCGAGCACTATGAGCAGTGTTTGTCGCACTAGAAGTAATGCTAGCAGTGTAACAGCTTCACACTGCATATGAGTAATAAGAGCATGTGTTATAGACTAGTCTGAATGCTTGCTGTCGATGTAGTGGTAGCCTCTGCTTCGTGAGGTCACGTTGCAGATTAGTTCAAGTTGCGAACTTGTAGTCATAAGCAGAAGAACTACGCTGCATCAGCGAGAGAGCGACAATGCTGGCGTACTACTATGCCACGTCTTTACTAGCCTTACTACTCTTCTGAAGAGCACTGCTGTTTCCATCACTAGCGGTAATCAAGTGCAGCTAATAACAGTTCTGCAGTGCACACGTACATGAGTATGCTTCACAGCTGGTGTGCGTGTACATTAGCATATTGCACGAGTGCAGCTCATCTTAGCTCATGCTACAAGTCTCAGCAAAGCAGTATTTAGCATTTATACTCGTTTAACATATGCGTTCAGCAATTTTGATGCGCGTACGAATTGACTCGTACGGAGCAGGGCATACGCAGTGATACAGCAACGATAGCAACAAAGGGTGCTGCGAACTTGTCTGAGCGCTGTCGGTGTTGTAGCAGCACCAGTTTGATGAGGCAACATCGCACAGCAGTGGTGCTGCTGACCTCATCTCATTCAACATCTACTACTGTATCAATCAGCAGTACTTCGACTTGTGCACCACGCTCTCTCAGCAAGCTTGGCGAGTGTACAGTCTAGCTCGTACAATGCAGCGACACAAAGTAGCATAGCGCTTGCACATTTCTATGCACTCTAGTCAAAGCTTAGCAACTGGTGCTTTGTCGTATAAGTCAAGCAGTACTGCTGGGGCTAGCATTGGTGTCACTGCTTGTCTCTGGACCATCGCGGTTACCAGTTGATGGTCACACACTGCTCTGTGTGACCTCAGCTTGTATCGTTAGCCCCTACAGGCGAAGTATCAACTCTCATATTCTACCAGTAGTGCTAGCTTAGGCATCATAGATGTCAGCAGCAGTCCGCATAGTGAGGTATACACTGGTGGTGGAACGGTCGACCACGCAGCACTAGCCTGCACAGATTACATTGCACATAGCATTCAAGCACTTGGATGCTTCTGGTCATATTGTTCTGAGCCCTGTGAGGTCAAGTCGTTGGCAATATGCTGATGTCTAAGAACTCACTGGGCGTTGTGACCTTCGACCTACATCACGCTCGTGCATAGAATGCTATTGTGTTGCAGAGCTCTATGCCCTGACAAGGACTGCAACATTCCGGACAACAGCGCTGTAGCACATGCTAATTGAACACTTATTGCTGCAATGCTGTCAACTCTAATAGATTAAGCCAAGCCCAGAAGCACCAGCAATGAAAGTGGGCGAGTTTGTTGTTAAGCTCATCAAAGAGATGCAGGTATGAGTTGCCTATTATGATACGTTGTACATCCTCAATACAACTTGTATACAATAGCAGCGTGTACATATGAAGTGAGTAAGCACGCTGCTGCAGTTGTATCTGAGTGGTAGCTATAGCGCTTGTAGCGGTCCCAACAATAGTAGTCTGTTCATAGTTGGGTTATAATATATTGTGACGAATGCATGTGCTTGCTTGAATCAAGTGTTACTATCTGTAATGCTTGTTGCTGCTCATATGTCCCGTGTAATACTGCTGCTATATACGTGTGTGATTGACGGCAGTACTTTGGCACTATGCTGCCGCGCATACCAGTACTAATAGAGCGTAAAATGAAAGTGCAGCTACTGCTACATGGTGAAAAGAAGAAAAGAGCTGCTGCTAATGAATCTATCAAAGGAAGGTAAGATTAAGTACTAGTTTGTATATAATATGTATATGCGTATATGCACCTGGTTTATTGCACTGCAGTAGTAGCAGCAGTAGTAGCTGCAGCAGTTTCAGTAGTAATAGCAGCAACAACTGGTTTGAGTACTTGTTGTGTAATATAGTTCTCAAAGCAGTAGCAGCAGTAGCAACATTTGCAGGCTACAGTAGTGTAAACAAGCTTAATGTGTTGACTAGCATAGCCATTTGAACTAGCTGCAGTGGTGGCAGCTACAGCTAATGCAGTGGTCGCCGCTTGGTGCTACTTGTTGCAGCAGTAGTGATGAGATTGATAAGAGGAGTAACAACAATGATCATACTGCACAGTCAATACCCACTGGTTTATACAGTCAAAACCCACTGGATTATAAACATGCTTACAGCAGTGGGAAAAAATAATCTAAAAATAGTAGCCGTATTTGTCAGAGCTTTACAGCACGTTAGCGCGCTTGTAATAGCACGTCAGCGTTCATCGTGCCAGCAATCTTCTAATATGCTTATACTACATGCATGCTGTGCACAACAGGCTGGTTGCAGGTGTGAAGATACGTGCAATCTATGCTGATGAAGAGAATGACCCTGCATGGTATGAGGCTGCTATTGATAGTGTTGTCAGTGACGAAGAGGTATATATAACATACCATCATAGACTTGAGGTTATAGTAAACTGGTATATCAAGCGTATCATGTATGTGCTTAGCATGGTATGAAGTCATTGTTGATAGTGTTGTCAGTGGAGAGGAGGCATGCATAGCAGTAATGCTTTACCATTCTGTACTTTATGTCATAGTTACACAATCGAACACGATGACAGTTGTTTGCACTCTGCTATTTCACAGCTGTGCGTGCTTTTCAATATCATTTCTAATGTTGTGACAGCAGTCATAGCTGCTGCAGTGCACTACACTATGTGTTATGCACACTATCATGTGTACTACGTGAATATACGACATTTTACTACAAGCTTGCACATACATGCACCACACTACAGTGGCCAGTGTTGCCCTGTTATTGGTAGGTAGCTCCGTCATCATGACAGTAGTATAACATGAGAGCACTTCATCCAGCCTGTTGCTTTGCTGTGTGATGGGTCGAAGCTTGAACTATTATTACCGCTGTGTTGTTCACTACTCCTTTAAACATTGTGTTATGCAGGGTGGCGGTTACTGGGTAACATTCCCTGAGTATGGTAACAGTGCTCTAGTCACACTAGGGGAGATACAGCTGCTTGATACTAAGGTACAGTGCTACTTACTACTGTATGTGCAGCACCTTAACAACTATAGTCACAAGCGTAGCTGCCACGCGATGCATTCGACAAGGCATAGCCCGCTCTGTATATAGTCAGAAGTGTGTTACAACAGTGTGTGCTCTCAAAACCGCAATCGCTGTAGTCGTCACTCTCTACGGCTGCTATCACTGCTACTATTTGTACTGATAATGGTGCTTATGCTAACGATTATCTGCTGTTGTACGTGATGGTAACAACAGGACCAAAGCCGTAGCAGAAGTAGAGACCCTCACAGAGACAGGGATCAAGCTGAAAGGCGTGATAGAGAAAGAGAAAGAGAAGCTGCTAAAAGGTAACAATCGTTATTGTAACTGTAACTGTAAGTAAGTAACTGTAAATACTGTTTCGCCTCATTGATAGTATGTGGTAGCTGTACATAGTATCAACTGTGACTATCAGTTTCTCGACCTACTAAGTGTCATGTGGAACAGCAGTATCAGTGTTCAGCTTGTGATGCATTGCGTTTGGCGTCATGCATCGGGCACACCGTCGACTACTACAGAGTGCATCTGTCACCAGCTCTCAGCTTGGTAGCCTACTAACGACGCCAGTCAGAATGCTTCGTGGATGGTGTGAGTACATATGTCAGCGCGTGCTGTTATCTTATGATGGCAACACATCTCACACTATTGCACTATTGTATCCTTTGCGCTATGTGCCCTCACATCAACAACAGCAGCAATGGTCATGGCAGTAGCAGTAAGCGTGACTCGCGGCGTGACAGGGATGACTCTAAGGAGAGAGGAGGACGCCGTGATAAAGACAGGTATGAAACAAAACTTAGTTGATGTGCTGATGCATCTAGCGAGTGTGCTACAACGTTGTGAAGCGACTGCATGAGACAAGTGTATCACAGCCTTCGGCTGTGGTAGTGGGCAAGGTAATGTTGTCGCAGTCAAAGTGCGAATTGCACCCTCGAAGCATGTGTATGAGTTTAGTGGTAGCCCTTGTATCGTGTTGTGAGTTGCGGTAGTGGTGTGTATAGCGTTGCAGTCCATGTGGGTCGCGCTGTCCTTCTGACGTATCAATGGCCAGTCCAGTGCACTATCAATCGTGCAATTAGCATGCTTGAGTAGTGCACGAACTGACCACAGAGCACCTCAGGATTATTGCTTGCAGACATGGTGTTGCAATACTTCACAGATTCCACACAATACACAAGCGCTGTACAGTGCAAGCACCGTTCTGCAGCTTACGAAGTACTTCCCACAAAGTGTATCAGCAGTACTGTTGCTGCGTGGAGTAGGCGCGCATTCTATGCTGCAGTGCATAGCGCGTGCTACTGCTCACTGATGGGCTCGTGTGTCTTAGCTGCACGGCAGTGCATTGAACTGCTTGCACCGCGCGCTTTCGCTAGACCACTTGCACAGCGTCGAGCATCTTGTAGTCTATGATTGCTCTCAGACCTTGCTATTACTCGCTATGTACACCTGATGATGCATGCTGCATGCTCAAGCAGTACATTGCTAGTGTGTAATAGTAGGATCTACGCAGAGACATCACGGACACACGATGCTGTGCTGCTCGTCAAACTGCTGAGGCATTACGATACTGCGCGGCACAGCTGCAAGTAAGCTGCTCTGCACTGCCAGTAACTCACTACTTTGCGCCGCAGTACATGTCACAGCGCATGCGTAGGTTTGTACGCAAACTACTCAGCTTGTGTTTCACAGGCTTGTCATTTTGCTAGCTGCGCTGGCTTGGCTCTCTTGCAGGTGTTAGCTGACACGATTACAAGTAGCCATGGAAGTATGAGCACAGTAGTGTGTACACCCATCTGTGCGTGGTCTCAAATAGATATGTAGGACATCTGAGCGCTCTGACTAGCAACACTGTGTGTTGAACAGCTGCCACATTGCGGTGCTGTTGGTAGCAGCTGAAACTTCTTGTTCGCGGTTGCTCTATGCACCTATGAGATATGCATGCTCTCATGCACTTCCAGTGCAGCTTTGGGTTTGCATTCTGGAGGCGCATTGATGTAACTGGAAGCAGGCTTAACTATGCTCAGACTCAGTGGTTTATACTGACAGTGTTATCGTAGCATGTCAAAGCACTTGAACAGGATATGTTCATATGGTGCAGCACATGCAGTAGGTGTCGGTGCATCCTTGCTGAGTTTTACATCACCTCGGATTGCTTTGATTGACAACGCAGCACTGTTTCTTGCGCTAGACTCGCAAGTAGTGCCTCTGAGATGCAGCTAGGAACAGGCCGTGTCATACTGGTCATGCGCACGGCATGCATGCACCGATATTACATGGCCTTCTGCAGCTCAGATCTCAAAGTTGCTGCTTGTCATCACGGTATCGCATTGTACTACACAGTACCACGTAACAGTAGACATTGCTGTTCACAATGCGCGCACTGCAAGCAACAGTGCATGCGCAGCTGCTATTATACACTTACAGGATCTTGTATTCAATTCACACTGAGCCTTTAGCTAATCATGCACGTGTCAGCACCTTGCAAATGCAGTGCATCTTCGTGCTCTTATGATACACAAAGCGCACTGGCTGTCATACCTGTTGTACAGCACATACCACATCATGGTGTGTGATTGCCTGACATCTAGCCTCGTGAGCTACATGTACACTTGATTATGCACGCTGCATGCTCAAGCAGTACATGGCCCAGTAAGTGGCGAATTTTCTGGGCATGCCATGGTCATGATGTTACAGTCCTCTTGAAACTGAATGGTCAATGCTACTATGCTGCATACTCACCTGAAGTACTCAGTACTAGCCAATAATGCGTAGCGTAGCTTTACACACTACTGGCTTCATTCAGTGTGAGAACGATGTACTCCCAGAGAGTATGTGTGGCCGTTAGTTTGCGTGTACATGGGCTTGTCTTGATACGATTATTGAGATGTCTATGACGTGCTCAATCTCTGTGTACAATTGTACTCACCTACTAGCGTACACGCAGTCATCACACAGATGGCCACGAGCGATGTCTCATTACAGTTGTCTGCAGACCTGATGATACACTGCTGTATGAAGCACATGTATAACACCAAGTGACACTGATGCTACTTCAACGGCCGCTATACAAGCTAAAAAAACGCGCATTCGTTAGTTGCAGTGCTTATCAATATTGCTTTGAAACAGTGTGCGCATAGAGTACGGTTGCACGCGCGTCCGCCATACATCCTCTGCAAGCACTAGCGTTATGCCATTGCTGCCGCGTGTTGCTGAGCCTGCTTGTGATGTACATGACCTCTGAGTACACCGCTCTTACGCGTGTACATACTTAAGCAGACTGTCGTAACACGCGTGTTGTGTAATGTTGACAACCTTTGTGTAATGTTCGAAACGTAGTGCTATCGAAACGTAGTGCCAATTGCAGCCTCCGAGAGCGTCCACTAGGCACAAACAAATAACAGCTAGCTGAGCAGCTACTACTACAGTTATGCATGGTGCTGGAGCAGTTCATAGCGCGGTGTTAGCAGTGCTTATGGGTAATCCATGTACACTAGTGCTGCAAGTTCGGTAGTTTTCTGTACACCCAGCGCTTATAATAAATAGCAGCTTGCTCATCTCAGGCATCAATGTATGCCATTCAGTGCTGCATGTGGTGTTATCCAGCAACAGGAGCTTAGCGATCATGTTCATGCCTTCGACACACACACATGTAAGAGCTGTGCATGTTGTATAGCAGCTTTGAATCCTGCGATAATGAGCAACAACACAGCATTGTAATGGTTGGTGCTTCTTCGAGTTTGGTAGCTGTATATAGAGCACACACGACATTGATTGCATCTTGGTAGTTTACACCTTTGCGCATAATATTGAGTGCGTGTATGTTCGCCAGCTGCGAGATAGCGCTCCGTACTGGCGCGTGTATCAGTGTATATACAATGTGTATATGCACGTTGTCGTGTCGGTACTGTCTGCATCTATCTTCAGGCTGGTGACATCAAGCAGTTGCTTCGCTAATTGCATCAGGCAAGTTGCGGTGCAGTGAAAGTAGACTGGATGCACTTGTTGAAAACTGTGATCAGCCATGACTAGATGCCATTATAGCGGTCTCAGCGTGAGCGATACAGCAACTTGAACAAGCTTGCTACTACGCAGTGAATGAACATTTTGATCTTGTCAGAAGCCCGCCTTGGTGTCCAGCAAACTTGCTTAGCGCGTAGTTGGTAATCAACGTCGGTTTTGAGCGGAACAAAGTGACAACGTCATACTCTATTATAATCTCTGTACTAGCATATACTGTTCTGTACGTCAATGTGACGCTTCAGCATTACTGATTTATGTGTGTGCGATTTCGCTATCACAATTCTGACAAACTCTTGCACAGTTTGCATGCAATGGTCTGTAGAGATATATAGCTCAGTAAATGCGCACTTGCGTGTAGTTGCTGTTTAAGTATTGCGGCGCTTCAAGTAGCTACGCTGTTATCCTGGCATTCTGCGGTGAATGCTTAGGTTGTAACACATTTTGGTAGAAGTCCAGCGTTTGCCTGACTGGCATGTGGCAAGCACTTGGTCAGTGCAATGTATGCAAAGTGTTTAGGCGTGTGACGAGTCATCTTCTGAAGCGGTTGTTTGCACGCTGCTCGTGTTAACAGTCAAAGCCAATGTGCACTTGCTGGCTCATCTGCACAAGGTGCTGCAACTTTTGCACCTGTTGTTCGCATACAGTAGTTGTCACAGCCCATCCATACTTTAATAGTTTCAGCAACGTAGTGCAAGTGAGTATTCAGCTGGTATATATCTGATCAGACTCTTGCATGCTAAGCATGAAGTAGTCTGTGCAGATGTCTCTGCTTGGTTGTCCACTCGCATCCAGTCGCTGTAAGAAACCTTCAAGTGTACCGGTTGCAGCAGAGTGTGGACGTATTGAACTGAGAGTAGTGGTTAACCCTCAATGCCTATGGCTTGAGTAGTTAAGTGCTGCTGTTATGCTGGTGTTTTACCTTTGGCGTTCGTGTTGGATGTATGCGATACAGTGTACACCTGATGTTTGCTTGACTGCCATGCGGCAAGGCCTGTTCAGATGCAGCTCGTGCAAACCATACACTGCAAGCATGCACATAGATAGCAGCGCGTGCTTTGTGTACAGCTGTCATCTGGCATTGTGTATGCTGCATTCTGGTCAAAGCCATTGTATGTTGTACGTGCATATACACTTTGCGAGCGCACGTGGGGAGAGCGCAGTACAACGTTTTCTTGTCACTTGGTGAATGTGATTGCGAGCTTGCATGATGTGTGGTGTATAGATGTCTCAAGATATGGAGATGGCACTCACTGCTTTATGCCTACCAGTGCATGCACACTGTGTATTTACAAGTTGGCATACGGAATTGTGGTGCGCTTGTCTCCACTTTGGGGATACACTACATGCTTCAAGCATTTAGCTTTTTGTAAAGCCATGCATTTGCTCACTGCATAACCAGCTTATAGTAGTGACAGATGCTATGACAGCACAGCAGTGAGTGAAGTTGCATTAATCGTTGCTTAGGCATGAGTAGTACACATCGCGCTGCTGTTATGTCAGTGTGCTACTGCTAGTGTTACCGCTGTACATCGTTCTCAGATATGCAATACTGCATTGTGCGCCAATCAGTTCCTGCCGCAAAATTATGTAAACACTGCTGGGCTGTGCTCATTGTCGTCCGCAGCGCATGAAAGCTCTACGCCATCATGTATGTACTCTTGCACACCAGTGTGTAAAAGCTGTATTTTCATGTACATGCTCTTGGGCACACGATGTGTAAGAGCTGTACATATGTCATAGATGTGTCTGTCTCTGGAAACCTCATGATGGTTCAGCATACTCAACGGAATGCTCACTATATTTGCTGTATAAGCTCATCAGGCACTACTACTGCTTGAAGTTGCCACCAATGATGTGTAAGGTTGTACTACTTGGTGCTTTGCGCACACTGTTAGAACTATTCAGGTGCATGTGCGCTGCTTGGTTGACCAGTTTATGGCACGCTCCACGAATGTGTGTAGCTGAAGTACTCAATGCTTAAGGCTTGAGTAACCACACGCTGCTGGTGTGCTGGTGCGCTGAGATCAGCGTACAAGTTGTTTGACGATTGCCTAATCGGCATGTTACAAGCGCTGGTTTGATGTGCAAGCTGCGATCAGCTCCACACTTCATGCATGCACATACACGGTGCAATGGATGCTATGTGTATAGCTGGTCAGTAGTATCATCTAGCCCTGTGCTTGAAATATTTTGATTAGAGCCATTGTAAACAGCATGTGCACAGATACTGCGCGTAAAAGCAGGGTAGTGCAGCGCACAGCATGTCTGCATTATGTGCTGATATATTACGAATTTCTGCGTAGAGCGTGACTGGTGGGTGACTGACATTCACCTGACACTGTGGCATTTTCACTGAGAAGTTGTTCAGTGCTCTGTACCAATACGTGATCTGCGAACTCTTGCAAGTGCACAGCACACGTCACATATACAACTTCTTCGCAAGTGTGCGACAGTTCATTTTTCGTCAAGTATCTACTGACGCGATAGCGC
>AXNI01016344.1:0-10585 GCA_000498555.1 Heterococcus sp. DN1 | reverse complement strand
GAAGTGAGCATTCCTTTAGAAACAATCATCACGCAGGGCTCCATGAAGCCACACACACAGAGCATCATGCTGAATGCGAGGTGGTGGCCTATTACAAAGAGCAGCAGCATGCGCCGCTGCAGTGGCAACCTGAAAGTGTCACTATCGCTTATACTAGGCCCTGATTGTCCTCTGCTTGGTGTACTACCAGGAGATAACTATGACACAGCAGAAGCAGCAGCAGCATTTGCAGATGTGTTTACAGGTGTGAGGCGCGTCGCTGCAGCCACGTCACACTCACTGAGTGCCAGCTCACGCAGTGTTAGTCCTCAGCGGGGTAGAGGTACACAGCGCAGTAGCAGTAGTCCTAGACAGCGCTACTCATCACTCAACAGCACGCGCTCAGCATCACCGCGAAGGCAGCAGTTTAGTAGAACACGGCCGCAGTCAGCGCCTCCGATAGTACTGTCACACCGTGCACACCCTTTAAGCTTAACTACTACTAGTACTACTGCTGGTAGTAGAAGTGGTAAGCTGCGGTCGCCACAGATGTCAGCAATGGCTCATAGAACATTCGCTGGTTCGCCTACCGCAGAACGAATGTTGCATTTGAAAACAGCTTTCGAAGCTGAAGAGGTGGCAGCAGATAATAGCAGCGATTCACACGACAGCATTGATGAAGTAAGTGCTAAAAGTGGTAGTAAACGTGCTCTGCCACCGCTGGCGCTGGCGAACAACAACGCCAACAGTAGTAGCAGTAAGAAGACTAGTAAGCGCACGCTTGATGATGATCAGTATGGTGAGTTAGCAATGGAGCTACCAGTACTTAGTGATAGAGATGCTTCAGTGTCAGCGACTAGTAGGCCAGTGACTGCTCCAATGCTGACCAGTAGCACTAAAGCAACAGTCAAGAACAGCAGTGCTAAGCTGTCACGTATGGCTGCCAATGCTACACGAGAGGTGAGTCATACTATCAGTTCTTAACACATACCGTATGTAGTTAGTAGAGCTTTGTGAGGCATGCTATACGCGCTTCGCATGCAACTGTACACGCAGTGACCGGTCGACCCTCACCGTATCGCTATCTGTAATTGGTGTGTATACAGATGACACGTCCTTACACAGCTACTGGCAGTGGCAGCACACGCCGACCTTCAACAGCACGCAGACGCAACGGCAGCATGTCAGGCAGCACGCGCTTTACAGAAACAACAGCATCAGCAACAGCGACAGAGTGGCAACAGTCGCTGCTGCAGTCCTTAGCACGCCTGGAAGTACGCAGCACGCAGTCACTTGCCATTGGTGAGCTGCTGGGCTGTTTACAGTGTGCCACGTCACAGCAGGCAGTTACATTCGCAACTGCCGTTAACAAGCTGAAACCACCGTGCTCTATATCTACCCGTGGCTGCGCACTGCGGCTGCTAGAGCAGTACTGCTGGGATGCACACAGCAGGAACAACGTCTGCAGTGACGTCAGCAGTGACGTCAGACAGGCTGCACTTCCGGGTTGGGGTGTGTCAACCGTTGACTACATTCTGTGCAGAATAATGGACACAGATGCGTCATCGCTGCGAGACCTGCTGTGTAGAGCGCTGAGTGCCTGCATGCTGAGCGGTGCTGTGCAACTGCCAGCACTGCTGAAGCAGCTGACGTCACTGCTACGTCACCCAAGAGCTGATGTGCGAACCAGTGCTGCAGTGTGCTTAGCTGTGTGCGTGTCACCTCTACAGCCTCCGCTTACAGTACGGCTTACAACAACAGCTTTACTTAGCGATGGTAGTACTGTAAGCGGTACTAGTGTGCGCAGTGCTGATGATGCTCGAGCAGTACTACAGCGTGCACTGCAACCACAACAGAGCCACTTAGTACGTGACACACTACTACTGCCTACTACTGGCGATGTACTAGTACAGTGTGTAGACTTTAGTGCAGCTATTGCAGCACACACAGCACTGAGCGCAGCAGTTACAGCCGCGAAACTGCCAAGCAGTTGGACGGTTGAGCCATTTGACGTGCGTACGTATGAGCAGATACTCACTGCAGCTGAGCGCTACACAGCATGTATGGCCATTGACAGTGAAACACTGTTAGCTATGGCAATAGAAGGCATTGACGCAGGCAGAGCGGGTCAAAGTGGAGCCGTTACTGCCCGTGCCCCGTTGATTACGGCAGTTACTAACATGGCCACATGTGCACTTACGTCAGCACAGTCATCATCAGCAGCAGCAGTAACAGCCAGCCAACAGCTGTGTGACACACTCATCACTGGCTTGCCGCTGCTGCTGTCACAGCTGATGTCAGTGCTGACGTCATCGCAAGCTCAGTTGCACCAGCAGTTACCGCATGCAACAGAAGTAGGACAACAGGGATCTTGGCGTGACAGAGCGGCTGCTGCAGATTGTGTACGCGCACTGGCTCTTTTAGTGCCAGTTTCGGCTGAACTTGGCAGTGAACTGAGCCTATGGCGAGATGCTGTGAGCAGTGCACTGCGCACTGCAAAGAGCGATGCAGTGATTGCAGTGCGAGAAGCTGCTACTAAAGCTCTGATTGCACTGGATCGCAGCAGCACTGGTAGCAGTACTGAAGCTGCGGTAACGGCAGTAGCAGCAGCAGCGCGTGATGGTGTGCACCACAGAAGCAGTATAACCGACACTGCACTGGGCAACAGCAATGGCGGCAGAAAGCGCAGCAGCAGTGCAAGGAATCCTCGTGTGTCTATAGCGCGGTTGAAGCTTGCAGCAAAGGCTGCTGCTACTGCTGCTGCTGCGGCTGCTGGTGACGGTAATGCGCTCGACAGCACTGTGCAGCAGGATAAGTTCAGTGATGCAGTGGCGTGCTACAGTAGACGAGGCTCAGCAGCGCTGTCAGTAGACAGTAGTGTTGCTGATAGCAACACTGTGTTACAAAACGATGCAGCAGCAGCGATACAGCAATCAACAGTGGCAACAACAGCAGCGGCAGCACAGAACGGTGATAGTGGTACTGAACAGACCATACATAATAATGACAATCAAAGCACAGTAGCGGCAGTAGAAGCTGTACCAACTGTTGCTGCTGATGTGCAGCTGACAGTTGAAAAACCTAGTGATAGACGTACATCTATAGCGATGACTGAGAGACGTGTATCTACGCTAGCACCAGCAATAGCAGCAGTAACAGCAGCTGACACAGTACAACCAACTGATCCTGCTAGAAGTGGTAGTAATGCAATGCTACAGCCTACACTAGATGCGATAGCAAAAGCTGTTGACTCAGTGAACACGTCAGTAGACAGTATCAGAGGCAGTAACAATGGTAGCAACGATAGTGTGTTTAAAGTGGCAATGGCTAAACAGGCAGCGACTAAACTAAAGCTACAACAGCAACAAAAGCAGCAGCAGCAACAGCAACAGCAGCAACAGCAACAATATGCAATACAGCCTAGCATAGTACCTACAACAGATACTGAACTTACTGAACATGTTAGTGACATGCCGCTGACAGATCAAGTAGCAGCAGCAGTGCCTATTGCTTTGACTGAACAGATGCAATATGACAGTGTTAACAGTGGTGACGCAGCATTAACAATAGCAGTGCCGCAAGCTGTGAAGGCTAACAATGGCTTGCGCAACGCTGCTATTGCATACAGCGCAGCTATGAAACTGGCTGCTAGACATCATGCAGTACACACACCTGTACCTAGTACTGTTGCTACAGCTTTCACTACAGACACTGATCTTACTGCTACTACTGATGCTGCAGCTTCTATCGAGGCAGCACCAGTTTCTACAGCACCAGTTGTACTAGATGCCGTGCTTACAGATAGCGGTGTCACAGCAGTGCCGCAAGCTGTACAGGGCAGTAATGCTCTGCGTAATGCTGCTATTGCTCAAAATGCAGCTGTTAAGCTTGCTGCAAGGCACCAGGCTGCACATAGACCTTTAGTTACTGTACCTATTGCTACTCCTGACACTGATCCTGCTGCTACTGCAGCTCTTACTGAAGCAGCTACAGTCGCTGCACCACCAGCTGTACTAGATGCAGTTGTTACTGATAGTGGTGACGTAGCATTACAACAGGCTATCAAGGGCAGCAATGGTCTGCGCAATGCTGCTATTGCTCAGAATGCAGCTCTCAAGCTAGCTGCAAGGCATCATGCACTACACAGACCTTTGGCTACTAGTTCTGTTGCTACTTATTCTGACAATATTGGTACTGATGGTGTTCTTATGGACCTTACAGATACAGCTGATGATGATGTTGTACCAGTCGCTACTGTAGATAGTGTACCAGATACAATAATATCTGCACACAGTGAAGCAGCAGCTGTGCCGGCTGATGTGTCATCAACAGACAGCAGCAGCGTGGCACCAGCAGCTACTGTAAGCAATGCTTTGCGTGGTATCACTGCTGCTAAGCATGCAGCAGCTCAGTTGAAAGCTCGAACTATGCAATCTCATGCTGTGCCTGTCGCAGCAGCATTACCACCAGTAGGTGCTAATGAAAGCATAGAGATGCCAGCAGTGATGCTACCAGCAGCAGCAGCAGCAGCAGTTGCTGACACAGTGCAGCAGCCTTTGATTGCGAGCAATAGCAATGTTAGTGTAGCAGCAGCAGCAATAGCAGCAGTGCCAGAGGTGTTACCAATAGTGGCTGCCACTGCTGCTGACAAACACGGTGGTGTGCACAATGACGCAGTTGCGAGGGCTGCAGCAGCCAAGCCAAAAGCACAGCAACAAGCAAGGCACAGCACTGCAGTAGATACACCTGCTACTACTGGCGAACAACAACTGCAACAGCAGCAACCTGTATCAGTGCCAACTGCAGCTGATGAAGCCTATACACTAACAACAGCGCAGAGCGGTACTGGCGAGAATGCCGTTACAGATGATGTAACTGACAGTGGCACGTCACCGACAGTTGCAGATACTATAGCTGAATCTCCTTCTATTGTGGATGCTGTCGATCCGGCAGTAGTAACAGATACTAGTGAAACATTACCAGAGACAGCACAGCTGCAACAGCCAGCAGCAGCAATAGTAGACAGTAGTACTGGTGATGCTAGTGCACGCAATGATGGTATGTACAAAGTAGCTGCCAGTAAGCTAGCGGCTGGTAAGCTAAAGCAACGTTATGCCGGTGAAGGCAGTGATAAGCTTGCAGCTTCAGTTGTTACACCACCGCTTACACCAGCAGCTGGTACTACTGCTACTGACAGTATAAGTGTAAAAACTGGGCCGTTGCAACCAGCAGCAGTTACTGACGCTGTAACTGTGAACACTGAAACGTCAAAAGATATAACTGTGAGTCCGTTGTCGCCTGCAGCTGAAGAAGTAGCTGATGATGATAGTCTAACACTGCTGTTAGAACAACAACAACAGCAGCAGCAGCAGCAGCAGCAGCAGCAGCAACAAGACAACAGTGCGCGCGACAATGTGTTGAGCAGTAGTTCACACGCTAATGGCAATAGCACAGAACTGGACTCAGTGGCGACTGGTGTTGATGGCAATGCTGTGACAGCGCCAGCGCAAGACAATAAAACAGTGCAGCCAGTGCTTTATGATATACCACTAGAACCAGCTGCTGTTGCTCCTACTACTATGAGTGATTCTATTTATACTACTACTGCAGCAGCAGCGCCTATTGCAGTAACTGACAGCAGTGCTACAACGGTGGCAATGCCTAAGCGAGCATCAGTTAGCACAGATTCACTGCTACTAGATGATCTGCTAAGCAGTGCTAGTAACAGAATAGGAGGTGAAGAAAGTGCTCCTCCTGCAATGGAACAGTCTATTCCTACAGCTAAACGCGCAGCAGTCAAAAAGAAGTTGCTAGCTGTTGCTAAGCCTGCAGCACCAGATACACCAGCCGTTAGTAAGGGTGATACTATTGCTAGCACTACTACAGTGCCTGATGTTGCTGCAGTTGAACAACACAATAGTAATGGGGTTAGTAGTGATAAGACGAATACTGACGGTAGTATAGCGCGTAAAACCAGTGCTGTGATAGCACGTACAAAGCCTACAACGACAGCAACTATGCCTACAGCTGCTTTTTATACAGTAGAAGGTAACATTATTAGTACGGCCACTGGTGATGGTAACACCGATAAGGTATCACCTGGTGCTACTACTGCTGTGCCTGATGCACAACAACCTGGCAATAGCAATAGTAGCAACAGTCTTCCAAACGGTAGCAGTGACACTGCTGTTGGTGCTGATAACGATAGTACACAGGAAGATCCGTTGCTGGCAGTAAGAACAGGTGGTGATGAAGGTGTTCAACTGCTTGAAGTACCAAACTTGTTCAAACAGAAGATAGCACAGCGATCACAGAAGCTTGCTGCTAACAAAGCTGCAGCAGCAGCAGCCGCAGCAGCAACGGCAGCAACATTGAGTGCTGCAGCAGTACCAGCAGTTGCAGCAGAGAATGACGTGCCTGCTATAACAGCTACAACGAGTGCTACTACAGTACCAGCAGTTCCTGCTAGTACAGCTCCTACTGCTATCGCAGAAAACGCTGTGAAGGCTTTGAATCAGACTGTGCCTGTGAGAAGAAAGTCATCAGCATACACTTTTACTGCTCCTGCGCATACTGCTACCATGCCAATGATTAGTAAGACAAAGGCAGCAGAAGTGGTAACGCCTGCAGCAGTAACGACAACAGATGTAACTGCTGCAACTGAGCCGCAAGCACAAGGTGTGCCTTTAGAAGCAGTACGTATGTTAAAGCAGCTAACTGATCAATCACAAGCATTACTGAACAGTGTAGCAAGCCTTGAGGCACGACTAGCAGGTATGGAGAAAGATAATGCTCAGTTACAACCGTTACAGACTGAGCAGTTACAGCGTAGGTCCTCTTTACAGCAACAGCAGCCGCAACAGCCACCACAGCAGCAGCAGCAGCAGCCGCAACAACCACAGCAGCAGCAACAGCAGCTGCAACAGAAACAGCAACTGCAGCTGCAACAGCAACAGCAACAGCAACCAGTACAAGCACCGCTAAATGCAACTGATGGTTTGTATGAGAGATCACCCGTACGACCTCATGCACAGCATAGTGCTGTTGTTACTGCTGAAAGTCATCGCGGTAGTGATAGACACGGTAACAGTGCGAGGCATCATCGACATAGATCACACGAGCAGCAGCACAACAATGGTAACAATGGCACTAGTAGCAGTGGTAAGCGGCATCATAGATCACATCGTAAGACTCAGTCGTCACCACATGACATGAACGCAGCACTACGCAGCGGCTATGCTTATAGTGCTGCTGTAACAGTTGCAACAACAGCAGCAACAGCAGTGTGGCAGAATGTGTTGAAACAGTTGAAAAGCGGTGGTGCAGAAGCTGCTTTCACGTGCGTACTTGCTACTGGCACTGAACAAGACGTGCTACAACTGATGGCACTCACTACCGTGCATGTACTAATACAACCACACAGTAGTACTACTGCTAATAGTGACACTACTGCCACTGCTAATAGTAGTAGTGCTGTGCGCAAGTATGGCTGCTTAGGCATGGCTACACGAGCATCTCTACTGCAGTGTATAGCGCGCATGATTGACAGTGGCAGCTACATTGATCATGTGCTGCCGTGGGTGTACTATTTGGTACAGAATAGTGGTGTGACGTCACTGCCACGTCCTATAAGACTTGAACTAGGCGAGTCACTTCATATCTTAAGTGCTGCACACAGTGAGCAAGGTGTACTTGCTGCACGCTTAGAGCCTTACATTATGTATGGTCTGCACGCTACTGCATGAAGTAGCTATAGTAGCATAGTGATATATATACCCACGAGTATATATCTATGGGTGCTCAGGTAACATGTAGTATCCGTGCAGCTGTATTTAGCGAGTTGTAAGTATGAGCGTGTACATGGATGATCGAGAGACACTAGTAGCAACAACGAATCTCTCAGTGGCGCAAACAACACAGCAGCAACAAAATCAGCAGAAGCACAATACCTAAGGCAGGTCACAGCTCGTTACAATGTACATTTTGTGTTGTGACACTTACAACCACGCCCGGAAGTTGTTCAGTAATCTGTTGTGATTGGAATTCATCTGTTACCTTGATTGTGCGTTACAGAAGTGTACTAGTAGTTACATGAGTGTCTGCATAGAGGCACTGTGCTCTAACGCAAATGAGGGCCTGGCACCTTTTAACGGTATAGCAACAAATGCTTGTAGGAACAGCTTGTTCTTTTGAAGAATGATCTCTCCGTACCGTTCTGTATGCGCCAGCCAACTGCTGAACTGCAGCAAACTGCGTGTACAGAACCATCTGAAACTGCCAAGGCGAGTAACGGATGAAAACTGATACCATTTACAGTTTGACAGCGGTGCTGGTAGTAGTTGCAGTGATTGTGCAGTTGCTGTGCCCATTAAGCTGTAAGCTATCTCATAGTGCAGCCACAGCGGTGCATTCAGAGGAAACTTTCGTTCAAAACTGTATAGTACATGCTGAGCTAGCTTCGCACTGGTCAAATCTGGACAGTACTGTTTCATCAAGAAGCATGAACATAATAGAACGGGGAATGTGCACAAAGGTACTCATTGATCACATGCATGCAAAGCATTAGCACACATCAATTTTGCACTTTATTACTGCTTGCAGCGTACACGCATTCAGGACATTTTTTGCTAGTGTGCGAAACAGCGATGATAGCTAAACCATGCGCTAGCATCAAGTATGCCTGATGGGCAGGTATTCTTTGCTTGACTTATTGAGAACTTTTTCGAATTACACCAACCTGATGGCTTCTATAGCTGTGCTGCGCTGCTGTTGCTGTTTCTAAGTTTATACAAGGATTACACTCCTCTATAACTCCCATGAAGTAACCAATCAATCGCCTGCAATAACAGCAATGACGTTAGGCGTGGTGGACAATTACTTCACTGAGTACTGCTAGTAGCATGCTGAAGCGATCACCCAGTGTTGACTGTGCTACAAACGCTGCATTTAGACTGCTTGGGTGCGAAGATTCAAGCAACCAGCACTGATCAGCAGTGACGCTTTAGTCATTGAACTTACCACAAGTGTATGTAGTCCTCACATTCTTCAGCACTAACGCGTATGCCCATGCGCTGCAAGCCGCTGATCACAACTACACTGAATGCTAGCTGTGTAGCTGCAAGATCTTGTTGATTGATAGGCACACTGCTGTGTGTATTGGTCCAGTTTGCTTTACGCTGTATCATACTGCGTACACGCGCATGCAACAGCCTGACTTTCACGATACTCTCCCAGCCTCGAGCATTCGGTGTGAGCGAGCCAAGCTCACAGCAGTCAACGACCATTGAGAAGGTCTCGAAGATCCGCTTGCGCCTGCGAGCATTAAGCGATTGTGAAGCAGAGCACGGTGCAATGAGTCATTGTGACAGATCATGTTACATGAGCGTTGCTAAAGCATACAATGCGCGCACAGCGTAGAGTTTCAAACTTACGTTGACTCGACACTTGTGCTCATGTAGCCTGTGCATGCTAGCACTTCTGCTATGCGAGCACTAGCAAAGCCAGCCGCCAGAGAGCTGTGTAGAAGCACGAGACTGATACCCAAAGCATTCTTGACAAAGAAGTGCTGGCCACTAGCTATTCTAGCCCAGTCCACCCAACTTGGTACAGCATAACATTCAGCCATGAAGGCTGTGCAAGCTGGTGCATTTGAGGCTTGCAACACTGACAAGACACCAAGCGGTTTGTGATCGCTGCCAGCTCCAGCATCGGCACTTTGATTCTGGCAAACTTGAGCTCTGTTCAGCTCTCGCACAACTGCATCAGCAGCAGCATCACCCACACACTCCCAGCCTGTGGAGCGCCCTTCAATGCTGCACTGAGCCTTTTCAGGATTAAAGCTGGAGCGAGCTGAGAGAGCAGATCCTCTCTGTGGACACTGCATATCTGCACAGCTCTCTCTTCTTTCTCTCCGACTGCCCCCAACACCTCTAGGCCAGCAGCAATCATAACGGGTTCTTTCTGAAGCCACAAAGAACCCCCTATATTTACGAGACATTGCGGTGTTGGTGTGCACAGAGCAACGCCGTTATACTTATTCACACAAGTACGTGCAGCTACCTAATAGGAGGTGTGCTAACACCATCAAAAGTTGAGTTGCAAACGTGCATGCCGCCTTTGGAAAGAAAGGCAAGCGGTAGCAAGCGAGCATCTCTCAAGACAGCATTCGGTAAGCATACACATTTAGCAATCATGTTTACATCTCCAATGCACAGCTCGCTCCTTTCAGCATAAACAAACACAACAACTTGACAGAGTGAACTCCTTTTATGACAGAAGCTTCTTACAGGTGCAATGTCTAAGTGTTTTATCGACGCTATCAAAGTGCTGCATGTTTACTGACTAGCTGTGCATCGCATGTGCAACCTACACTACACCAGGAAGTGCGAAAAGTTTGAGTTGCAAAGACATCGGTGCAGTTGTGATGGACACACTATCAGTTGGGCATACTGCCGAACCAGAACCGCCAGCAGCGCCTGTAGTGCACAAAGTTGTCATACTTATAACTAGCATGCAAAGCAGTGCCAAAATAGAAGCGGATCAGCGGCGGTGTAGAGATCTGTTTAACGCAAAAGGCTTGGAATTCGAAGAAGTGAGTTGCACTGCA
>AXNI01016343.1:0-10402 GCA_000498555.1 Heterococcus sp. DN1 | reverse complement strand
GAAGTGAGCATTCCTTTAGAAACAATCATCACGCAGGGCTCCATGAAGCCACACACACAGAGCATCATGCTGAATGCGAGGTGGTGGCCTATTACAAAGAGCAGCAGCATGCGCCGCTGCAGTGGCAACCTGAAAGTGTCACTATCGCTTATACTAGGCCCTGATTGTCCTCTGCTTGGTGTACTACCAGGAGATAACTATGACACAGCAGAAGCAGCAGCAGCATTTGCAGATGTGTTTACAGGTGTGAGGCGCGTCACTGCAGCCACGTCACACTCACTGAGTGCCAGCTCACGCAGTGTCAGTCCATTGCGTGGTAGAGGTACACAGCGCAGTAGCAGTAGTCCTAGACAGCGCTATTCATCACTCAACAGCACGCGTTCTGCATCACCGCGAAGGCAGCAGTTCAGTAGAACACGGCCACAATCAGCACCTCCTATAGTGTTGTCACACCGTGCACACCCTTTAAGCTCAACTACTACTAGTACTACTGCTGGTAGTAGAAGTGGTAAGCTGCGGTCGCCACAGATGTCAGCAATGGCTCATAGAACATTCGCTGGATCTCCTACAACAGAAGGCTTGCTGAATTTAAAAACAGCATTTGAAGCTGAAGAAGTGGCAGTAGATAATAGCAGCGATTCACACGACAGCATTGATGAACTAAGTGCTAAAAGTGGTAGTAAGCGTGCTCTGCCATCGCTGGCGCTAGCAAGTAACAACGCCAACAGTAGTAGCAGTAAGAAGACTAGTAAGCGCACGCTTGATGATGATCAGTATGGTGAGTTAGCAATGGAGCTACCAATATTAAGTTATACAGATGCTTCAGTATCAGCAGCAAGTAGTAGGCCAGTGACTGCACCAATGCTGAGCAGTAGCACTAAAGCTACAGTCAAGAACAGCAGTGCTAAGCTGTCACGTATGGCTGCTAACGCTACGAGAGAGGTGAGTCATACTATCAGTTCTTAACACATACCGTATGTAGTTAGTAGAGCTTTGTGAGGCATGCTATACGCGCTTCGCATGCAACTGTACACGCAGTGACCGGTCGACCCTCACCGTATCGCTATCTGTAATTGGTGTGTATACAGATGACACGTCCTTACACAGCTACTGGCAGTGGCAGCACACGCCGACCTTTAACAGCACGCAGACGCAATGGCAGTATGTCAGGCAGTACACGCTTTACAGAAACAACAGCATCAGCAGCAGCGACAGAGTGGCAACAGTCGCTACTGCAGTCTTTAGCACGCCTGGAAGTACGCAGCACGCAGTCACTTGCCATTGGTGAGCTGCTGGGCTGTTTACAGTGCGCCACGTCTCAGCAAGCAGTTACATTTGCAACTGCCGTTGCAAAGCTGAAACCGCCGTGCTCTATAGCTACCCGTGGCTGCGCACTGCGGCTGCTGGAGCAGTACTGCTGGGATGCACACAGCAGGAACAGCGTCAGCAGTGAGGTCAGCAGTGACGTCAGACAGGCTGCACTTCCGGGTTGGGGTGTGTCCACCGTTGACTACATTATGTGCAGAATAATGGACACAGATGCGTCGTCACTGCGAGACCTACTGTGCAGAGCGCTGAGTGCCTGTGTGCTAAGCGGTGCTGTGCAAATGCCAGCACTGCTGAAGCAGCTGACGTCACTGCTACGTCACCCAAGAGCTGATGTGCGTACTAGCGCTGCAGTGTGCTTAGCTGTGTGCGTGTCACCACTGCAGCCGCCGCTTACAGTACGGCTTACAACAACCGCTGCTGTTAGTGAAGGTAATACTGCTACCAGCAGTAGTGGTACTAGTGTGCGCAGTGCTGATGATGCTCGAGCAGTACTACAGCGTGCACTGCAGCCACAACAGAGCCACTTAGTACGTGACACACTGCTACTGCCTACTACTGGTGACGTGCTAGTACAGTGTGTAGACTTTAGTGCAGCTATAGCGGCACACACAGCACTGAGTGCAGCGGTTACAGCAGCAAGACTGCCAAGCAGTTGGACCGTTGAGCCATTTGACGTGCGCACTTACGAGCAGATACTGACTGCAGCTGAGCGCTACACAGTGTGTATGGCCATTGACAGTGAAACACTGTTAGCTATGGCAATAGAAGGCATTGATGCAGGCAGAGCGGGTAAAAGTGGAGCCGTTACTGCCCGTGCCGCGTTGATTACGGCAGTTACTAACATGGCCACGTGTGCACTTACGTCAGCACAGTCATCATCACTAACAGCAGTAACAGCAAGTCAGCAGCTGTGTGACACACTCATTACTGGCTTGCCACTGCTGCTGTCACAGCTGATGTCAGTGATGACGTCACCACAGGCTCAGTTGCACCAGCAGTTACCACATGCAACAGAAGTAGGGCAACAAGGCTCTTGGCGTGACAGAGCAGCTGCTGCAGATTGTGTACGCGCACTGGCTCTTTTAGTGCCAGTTTCGGCTGAACTTGGCAGTGAACTGAGCCTATGGCGAGATGCTGTGAGCAGTGCACTGCGCACTGCAAAGAGCGATGCAGTGATTGCAGTGCGAGAAGCTGCTACTACAGCTCTGATTGCACTGGATCGCAGCAGCACTGGTAGCAGTACTGAAGCTGCAGTAACAGCAGTAGTAGCAACGCATGACGGTGTGCATCACAGAAGCAGCATAGCCAATAGCGCAGGCGTTAATGACACTGCACTTACCAACAGTAGTGGCGCTAAAAGGCGCAGCAGCAGTGCTAGAAATCCACGTGTGTCTATAGCGCGGCTGAAGCTTGCAGCAAAGGCTGCTGCTACTGCTGCTACTGCTGCTGGCGATAGTAATGTTCTTGACAGTTTTGTACAGCAGGATAAGTTCAGTGATGCAGTAGCATGCTATAGTAGACGAGGCTCAGCAGCGCTGTCAGCAGAGAATGCTGCTGCTGATAGCAACATTGTGTCACAAAATGAAGTAGCAACACTGGTACAGCAGCCAACAGTGGCAACAGTAGCAGCGCTAACAGAAAACAATGATAGTAGTGTCGAAACGAACATACACAGTCATGACACTCAAAGCGTAGTAGCTGCTGCAGCAGAAGCTGTACCAACTGTTGCTGCTGATGTAGAAGTGACAGTCGAGCAGCCTAGTGACAGACGTACATCTACAGCGATGACCGAGAGACGTGTATCTACGCTACCAGTAGCAGCAGCAGCAGCAGCAGCAGCAGCAGCAGCAGCAGCTAACACAGTGCAAACAACTGATCCTGCTACAAATAGCAACAGTGCAATGCTACAGCCTACACTAGATGCTATAGCAAAAGCTGTTGATTCAGTGTATACTTCAGTAGACAGTATCAGAGGCAGTAGCACTGGTAGCAACGATAGAGTGTTTAAAGTAGCAATAGCGAAGCAAGCAGCTACAAAGCTGAAGTTGCAGCAACAGCAAAAGCAGCTGCTGCAACAACAGCAGCATCAGCAAGCATTACAGCATAGCATAGTACCTACAGTAGATACTGAACTTACTGAACATGTTAGTGGCATGCCGCTGACAGATCATATAGCAGCAGTAGTGCCTATAGACTTGAATGGACAGTTGCAGCATGATGATGTTAACAGTGATGACACAGCGACAGCAGTAGCGGCAGCTACAGCTGCATCACCGCAAGCTGCGAAAGCTGGCAATGGCTTGCGCAACGCTGCTATTGCACAAAGTGCAGCTATAGAACTAGCTGCAAGACACCATACAGTACACACACCTGCACCTAGTACTGTTGCTACATTAGTTACGACTGACACTGATCCTACTACTACCGCCATCACTGCAGCTGCTATTGAGGCAATACCAGTCGTTATTGATAGTAGTGTCACAGCAGTACCGCAAGCTGTAAAGGGCAGTAATGGTCTGCGCAATGCTGCTATTGCACAGAATGCAGCTCTTAAGCTAGCTGCAAGGCACCAGGCTGCACAGAGACCTTTGGTTACTGTACCTTTTGCTGCTACTGACACTGATCCTGCTGCTACTGCAGCTCGTACTGAAGCAGCTACAGTGGCTGCACCACCAGTTGTACTAGACGCAGTTGTTACTGATAGTGGTATCACAGCAGTACCGCAAGCTGTGAAGGGTAATAATGGTCTACGCAATGCTGCGATTGCACAGAACGCAGCTATAAAGCTAGCTGCAAGGCATCACGCTGCACATAGACCTTTGGTTACTGGTACTACTTCAACCACTGATCATGCTGATAATGATGCCGCTATGAATGCGACTGTTGCAGCAAACGATGCTGTTGTACCAGTTGCTGCTGCAGATTTCGTACCAGATACATCAACAACAGCAAACAGTGAAGCAGCAGCAGAACCAGCTGATGTGTCATCAACAAATAGTAGCAGTGTGGCACCTGCAGCTACTGCTAGTAATGGTCTGCGTGGTACCACTGCTGCTAAGCATGCAGCAGCTCAGTTGAAAGCTCGAACTACGCAATCTCATGCTGTGCCTGTAAACGCAGCATTACCCACAGTTGCTGATGAAAGCATAGAGATACCAGCAGTAGCAGCACCAGCAACAGTAGTTGCTGGAACAGCGCAGCAGCCTTTGACTGCGAGCAATAGCAGTGATAGTGTAGCAGCAGCAACAATGGAAGCAGTGCCAGAGGTGTTACCAATAGTGGCTGCCACTGCTGCTGACAAAAACAGCGGTGTGCACAATGTTGCAGTTGCGAGGGCTGCTGCAGCCAAGCTAAAAGCACAGCAACAAGCAAGGCACAGCACTGCAGTAGATACACCTGCTACTACTGGCGAACAACAACTGCAACAGCAGCAACCTGTATCAGTGCCAACTGCAGCTGATGAAGCCTATACACTAACAACAGCGCAGAGCGGTACTGGCGAGAATGCCGTTATCGATGATGTAACTGACAGTGGCACGTCACTGACAGTTGCAGATACTATAGCTGAATCTCCTTCAATTTTGGACGCTGCTCATCCGGCAGTAGTAGCAGTTAGTATTGATACAGTGCCTGCGACAGCACAGCAGCAACAGTCAACAGCAACCACAGCAGACGGTAGTACTGTTAAAGCTAGTGCACGAAATGATGGTGTGTATAAAGTAGCTGCAAACAAGTTAGCTGCGGGCAAGCTGAAACAACGGTCTGCCGGTAAAAGCAGTGATCAGCTTGCAGCTTTAGTTGTTACACCACCGCTCACACCAGCACCTGATGCTAATGCTACTAATGGTAAAAGTATGTACACTGAGCCGGTAGTTGCAGCAGTTACTGACGTTGTAACTGTGAACACTGAAACGCCAGAAGTTATAACTCTTAGTCCATTGTCACCTGCAGCGGAAGAAGTAGCTGATGATGATAGTCTTACACTTCTATTAGAACAACAGCAACAGCAGCAGCAGCAGCAGCTAGACAACAATGCGCTCGACAGTGCTTTGAGCAGTAGTGCACACGCTAATGGCAATAGCACAGAACTGAACTCAATGACAACTGGTGTTGCTGACAACGCTGCAGAAGTGCCAGTACAGCACAGCAAAGCAGCAGAGACAGTGCCTTCTGAGACTGCTGCAGTACCACTAGAAACAGCTGCTGTTACTCCTACTACTATGAGTGATACTACAACGACTTCTACACCAGCGATGCCGACAGCAGTAAGTGACAGCAGTGCAGTGCCTAAGCGAGCATCAGTAAGCACAGATTCACTGCTACTAGATGATCTGCTGAACAGTGCTAGTAACAGAGTAGGAGGTGAAGAAAGTGCTCCTCCTGCAATGGAACAGTCTCTTCCTACAGCTAAACGTGCAGCAGTCAAAAAGAAGTTGCTAGCTGTTGCTAAGCCTGCAGCACCAGATACACCAGCCGTTAGTAAGGGTGATACCATCGCTAGCACTACTACAGTACCTGTTGCTGCTGCAGTTGAACAGCGGGCAAGTAATGATAAGACTAGTGCTGAAAGCAGTGTTGCTATAGCACCCGCAGCGCCTACAACCACTACAGCTACTGCTACAACTGCTGCTGGTGATGTTAGCACTGATAAGGTGTCTGGTACTGCTGCTGCGCCTGATGCACAACACACTGGCAATAGCAGTAGCAGCAACAGTAATCCAAATGGTAGCAGTGACGCTGCTATTAGTGCTGTCAACATTGATACACAAGATGATCCGTTGCTGGCAGCAAGAACTGGTGGCGATGAAGGTGTTCAACTACTTGAACTACCAAACCTGTTCAAACAGAAGATAGCACAGCGATCACAGAAGCTTGCTGCTAACAAAGCTGCAGCAGCAGCAGCAACAGCAGCAGCAGCACCAACAGTAGCAGTGAAGAGTGATGTGCCATCAGCGCCAGCAACAACGAGTGGTACTACAGCACCAGTTGCTGATGTAGTGCCTACTGCTGTTACTGCAGATAACACTGTGAAACATCTGAACCAGACTGTGCCTGTGAGACGAAAGTCATCAGCACATACTACCAATGCCCCTGCACACACTGCTACTATGTCAAGTATGCCAAGTAATAGTAAGACGAAAGCAGAAGCTGTAACGCCTGCAGTAGTAACGACAACAGATGTAACTGCTGCAACTGAGCCGCAAGCACAAGGTGTACCTATAGAAGCAGTACGTATGTTGAAGCAGCTGACTGATCAATCACAAGCATTACTGAACAGTGTAGCAAGCCTTGAGGCACGACTAGCAGGTATGGAGAAAGAAAAAGCTCAGTTACAACCGTTACAGACTGAGCAGTTACAGCGTAGATCTTCTATACCACCTCAGTCGGCGCAGCAGCAGCAGCCGCAACAGCAACAGCAACAGCAATCAGTACATGCGCCGCTGAATGCAACTGATGGTATGTATGAGCGATCACCTACCCGACCTCATGCACAGCATAGTGCTGCTGCTACTGATGGAGGTCATCATAGTAGTGATAGACACGGTAACAATGCGAGGCATCATCGACATAGATCACACGATCCGCAGCACAGCATTAGTGGTAACAATGCTACTAGTAGTAGTAATAAGCGGCATCATAGATCACATCGTAAGACTCAGTCGTCACCGCATGACATTCATGCAGCATCGCGCAGTGACTACGCTCACAGTGCTGCTGTGACAGTTGCAACAACAGCAGCAACAGCAGTGTGGCAGAATGTGTTGAAACAGTTGAAAAGCGGTGGTGCAGAAGCTGCTTTCACGTGCGTACTTGCTACTGGTACAGAACAAGATGTACTACGACTGATGGCACTCACTAGCGTGCATGTACTGATACAACCACACAACACTAGTAGTACTGCTAATAGTAGCACTACTGTGAGTAGTGCTAGCAGTAGTGCTGTGCGCAAATATGGCTGCTTAGGCATGGCTACACGAGCATCACTACTGCAGTGTGTAGCGCGCATGATTGACAGTGGCAGCTACATTGATCACGTGCTGCCGTGGGTGTACTATTTGGTACAGAATAGTGGTGTGACGTCACTGCCACGTCCTATCAGACTTGAACTGGGCGAGTCACTTCATATCTTAAGTGCTGCACATAGTGAACAGGGTGTACTTGCTGCACGCTTAGAGCCTTACATCATGTATGGTCTGCACGCTACTGCATGAAGCAGCTATAGTAGTATAGTGATATACTCATCGAGTTTAGGTATTACTAGCAGTACATACTGTACATAGAATAGTGGTGTATGTGCAGCTGTATTTAGCGAGTTGTAATTACGAGTGTGTACAGAGATGATCGAGAGACACTAGTAGCAACAGCAAATCTCTCACTGGCGCAAACAACACAGCAGCAACGAAATCAGCAGAAGCACAATACCTAAGGAAGGTCACAGCTCATTACAATGTACATTTTTGTGTTGTTATAATTACCACCAAGCCCTGAAGTTGTTCAGTAATCTGTTGTGATTGGAAATTATCTGTTACCTTGATTGTGCGTTCTATATACAGAAGTGTACTAGTAGTTACATGAGTGTCTGCATAGAGGCACTGTGCTCTAATGCAAACGACGGCCTGGCACCTTTCAACGGTATAGCAACAAATGCTTGTAGGAACAGCCTGTTCTTTTGAAGAACAATCTCTCCGTATCGTTCTGTATGCGCCAGCCAACTGCTGAACTGCAGCAAGCTGCGTGTACAGAACCATCTAAAACTGCCAAGGCGAGTAACGGATGAAAACTGATACCATTTACAGTTTGATAGTGGTGCCGGGAGTAGCTGCAGTGATTGTGCAGTTGCTGTGCCCATTAAGCTGTAGGCTATCTCATAGTGTAGCCACAGCGGTGCATTCAGAGGAAACTTTCGTTCAAAACTGTACAGTACATGCTGAGCCAGCTTCGCACTGGTCATATCTGGACAGTACTGTATCATCAATGAGAAACGCAATAGAACGGAGATTGTGCACAACGGTGATGGTCAACAACATGCGTGCAAAGTACTAGTGTACATGAATGCCGCACTGTGTTGTTGCATGCAGCGTACACACTCACTACAGATTTTGCAGTGCTGATGAGTAACACTAAATGGACAACAGCAGAACGCGTCAGCATCAAGTATCGTTTGCAAGACTTATTGATAAGAACTATAGGAAACAGACCTACCTGATGGCTGCTATAGCTGTGCTGCGCTGCTGTTGCTGTTTCTAGATTCATACAAGGGTTAAACTCCTCTACAACTCCCATAAAGTAACCAATCAATCGCCTGCAACAACAATAATACAGATACGCGCCGATAGCACTCAGTTGACTGTGTACTGCTAGTAAGATGCTAAAATGATCACAAACTATTGAAACTCGACTGCAATTGCTCTATTGAGGCTGTAGGTATTTGATGATTCACGCAAACTGTGTTAATCAGCAGAACAGATTTGTCATTGAACTTACCACAAGTGTATGTAGTCCTCACATTCTTCAGCACTAACGCGTATGCCCATGCGCTGCAAGCCGCTGATCACAACTACACTGAATGCTAACTGTGTAGCTGCAAGATCTTGTTGATTGATTGGCACACTGCTGTGTGTGTTGCTCCAGTTTGCTTTACGCTGTATCATACTGCGTACACGTGCATGCAGCAGCCTAACTTTCACTATACTCTCCCAGCCTCGAGCATTCGGTGTAAGCGAGCCCAGCTCACAGCAGTCAACGACCATTGAGAAGGTCTCGAAGATACGCTTACGCCTGCGAGCATTAAGCGATTGTGAAGCAGAGCACGGTGCAATGAGTCATTGTGACAGATCATGTTACATGAGCGTTGCTAAAGCATACAATGCGCGCACAGCGTAGAGTTTCGAACTTACGTTGACTCGACACTTGTGCTCATGTAGCCAGTGCATGCTAACACTTCTGCTATACGAGCACTAGCAAAGCCAGCAGCCAAAGAGCTGTGTAGAAGGACAAGGCTAATACCCAACGCATTCTTCACAAAGAAGCGCTGGCCACTAGCAATCCTTGCCCAGTCCACCCAACGCGGCACGGAGTAGCATTCAGCGATGAACGCTTTGCAAGCTGGTGCATCTGAGGCTTGCACTGACAAGACGCTAAGCGGTTTGTGAGTATCGCTGCCAACTCCAGCATCGGCACATTCATTCTGGCAGGAATTCACACTGATGAGCTCCTGTACAACTGCATCAGCAGCAGGATCACCCACACACTCCCACCCTCCGAGTCCAACTTGAATCGTGCACTGAGCCTTTTCAGGATTAAAGCTGGAGCGAGCTGAGAGAGCAGATCCTCTCTGTGGACACTGCATGTCTGCACAGCTCTCTCTTCTGTCTCTCCGACTGCCCCCAACACCTCCAGGCCAGCAGCAATCAAAACGGGTTCTTTCTGAAGCCACAAAGAACCCCCTATATTTAGGAGACATTGCGGTGTTGGTGTGCACAGAGCAACGCCGTTATACTCATTCACACAAGTACGTGCAGCTACCTAACAGGAGGTGTGCTAACACCATCAAAAGTTGAGTTGCAAACGTGCATGCCGCCTTTGGAAAGAAAGGCAAGCGGTAGCAAGCGAGCATCTCTCAAGACAGCATTCGGTAAGCATACACATTTAGCAATCATGTTTACATCTCCAATGCACAGCTCGCTCCTTTCAGCATAAACAAACACAACAACTTGACAGAGTGAACTCCTTTTATGACAGAAGCTTCTTACAGGTGCAATGTCTAAGTGTTTTATCGACGCTATCAAAGTGCTGCATGTTTACTGACTAGCTGTGCATCGCATGTGCAACCTACACTACACCAGGAAGTGCGAAAAGTTTGAGTTGCAAAGACATCGGTGCAGTTGTGATGGACACACTATCAGTTGGGCATACTGCCGAACCAGAACCGCCAGCAGCGCCTGTAGTGCACAAAGTTGTCATACTTATAACTAGCATGCAAAGCAGTGCCAAAATAGAAGCGGATCAGCGGCGGTGTAGAGATCTGTTTAACGCAAAAGGCTTGGAATTCGAAGAAGTGAGTTGCACTGCA